>JASDQU010507060.1:21983-51823 GCA_032191745.1 Picea mariana
TATCTTTCTTTGCATCATCTTCACAGTTATTTTCTTGGCTTAAACTAGTGACTAATAACTAATAAAAAAAAGAGGAAACAATGACTATGATGGTGATTGGGAAAAAGAGAGATTACTGGAAAAAACAATGTATGAAAACATTGATGGCATTATAAATACATCTACAACATTCAAAGGGATTCCTTTACAACACAACAAGTACCTTTAAAGCTTTCAGATGTTTTTTTTAAGTAAACAACTATGATTGATATGCATTTTTCTCTGGTTTACTACATATCAATGATAGGGAAAGAGATACAATAGCATACCATTTAATTATATTGTTGTAATTGTAATGAAACATCAAATATCTACGTAATCACCTTACTTTATAGTGTTCTGAACTGCCTCAATGTATTACCGTTCTGAACCTCTTTGATGTATCACCTTTCTAATGAATCATCTCATTGGAACACCTTGACACTTGTTAGATCTAAAAATGAGAATAACAAAAAAAATACCTAAACAAATTCTTTCACTGTCTATCCATGTATGAGTTGGCTAAGTTGGATGCCCTTGGGGGGACTTATCTAAGTGACTTGAGGAGGTGAGACAAGACGTATATGGTCAGACACTCCACACTTGGGGATCGTGATGAGAAAGCATGGTTCCTTAAGGCACAAATCACCATGGACCACGACCAATGGACACACTCACCTTGTAGATGTCTTGTGCATGCCATTCTTGGGAATTTTCATGCATATGACTCAAGGGACAAAGATGTGGATCCAACTCATGCAAGGGCGAGTTGGGGTGTGACCCAACAAAATGATGTGACAAATGGGCGCATCATGACTTGAGTGAGACATATGATGTGGCAAGTTGGTCATTTGGCTCAACCTCACAGAAAGGACACAACGTTTTGGGCACAAAAGGGCATAATGGTTCGGTGAGGGGGACCCATATATATGGAGAGTTGCAATGAGCTAGAGACAAAAACTTGGAGAAAAAATTGGTGGAACAAGACCAAGTGTTCTGAGGTAGATTCGAGCAGAGAGGAATGAGCTCCCCCAAGGAACCAAGTGAATCTACATGGGAGAACTTGTGTTACCTTGAGGAAGTTCTATGGACAGAGTTGGGGTGAGTCTCTTGAGGCTAGTTTGGCAGAAAGTATGGTTTTGGAGTTGGGAAGTGCACACAATGGGGATAAGTCTTGTGATGGGAAATGAGACAAAATTGATTGCTACAGTATGAGGAGGATGTGAGATAGTAGGGAGGAAAGTCACGAGACTTGGATAAACTTGTATCTTGTGTATGAGCTAAGTGCTCTCTTCTTGCATTGGACGCATTGTATTGTACAATCTTGCAACATATTGCATAATAAGAAGCTTGTATGGGTGTTAAGAACCTTTGGTACTTCCCAACCATACATTTGTCTCTTTCATGTGTAGGTATGTTGCTTGTTCTTGGTTCACATATTTGGCTAAGTATAGAGATTGATAACTATATATGTTAAAGAATGAAAGTGTAACATAATGAAGTGTGCTTGGTTGGGTGGGTGCCTTGGTGGCCAAGAGTTAAGTGTTGAGGCTTGAATAACCAAGTAGCTCAAGGCATAGTTATGGGAAGACCTTGAGTGAAGAGGCATATTCGATGCGAAGTACTCTCAGTTTGGTCTAATCGCCAAGTTGGAAATATCGTGGTGTTGCATGGCCACATGTGTTGGGTGACTTGGGAGCACCAAGTCGAGTTAGATTTCCAGATACACCGTGGGGGCATGACAAGTGGGATGTTTAAAATTCAAAACATGAGTAATGCCCATAATTTGAAAATAGTTTTTTTTTATCATTTTAAAAGAGAATGAATACTATATTTAATGTTAAATATTTATTTGTTTATTTATTCATTCATTTAAATAAACATACTTGAAGTTAAATTATTCCAATATCTACTATCAAATAATATTGTTAGATTTTAAACTAGTGTAAGCCTAATTTTATATGTTTTTAGTTTCAAATTACTTATGTTATTTAAAAATATATGCACTCTAACATTACAATCCTTTAGCTTCAAAAATACTAATTATAAAAATGTTCAAAATACATATTTATTATCTTATATGGTTTTTCCATCAAAATTACAACTATTAAAAGCATTAGAAATATATTATAATTATGTCTTAAAAAATATCTATATTCAATAAGAATATTATGAACTAGAATTTTAGAACTTTGTCATCCAAAATGATAAATTCAAAAATCATAGTTAATACATCAATATTCTTCCATAGAAATGTTTATCTTTTTATGAATATTATAACTTAAAATTATATTATATACATTAATATTCTTCCACATAAATTTTTTTCTTCAAAAATATATATATATATATATATATATATATATATATTTTTTTTAAATTGTAATTTTATTAAAAGCAACAAAATCACATTTTACATATGTGTTTCTACATTTCATATAAATCTCCTTTCAAGAAGATAAAATACAAATGAGTCGATATATATTTTTCTTCATAACATATATCAAATAAAATGATTCCATTATCACAATATATAATCTAAAAACCTTTTCTAAAATGATACCAAACATTCTAATAAAATAAATAACAATACTTTTACATATTGACATATAAATATCACAAATTGTATCTCCATGTCAATTGAAAAGAGTATGATGATATATAGTAGAATTCCCTTCCACATTCTCCTATATAACCCAAACTCCTTCTACTATAAGTTTAGTTTTCAAAAGACCATCTACTACCATGTTTCTCTTTAGTCTCTGTGAAAAATCAATGAATTAATAGTTGTCTAAGCCAATTGAATCTCCGCATAAATAGGTTGTAGACTAAAATTTCTCAAAAAAGTTACCCAATAGCAATTCCAATATAGAAGGGATGAATAAAAGTTATCCATTCTTCACCCAATGAAAAAATATTCTCCAATCTATAGTGAATACTAACATGAAATAGTTATATGGAGAAAGGTCGATCAACCCTTCCACACTCTTTCTCTCAATAAAAATGAATTCTAAAATTATTTTTAATAGATCATTATTCATTATCTCATCAATGAAATTTAATTAGATGAATAGTCTAAAAGACTTAACTAAAAAATTTGAAACTTTTTATTATCTTACCTTCAATGACAATCAATTTCATAATTAGTCTAGAAATATTAACTAAAAAAATTACGAGCAAAGGTCAATTAACCTTTCAATAATCTTCCCCTCACTAACAATCAATTCTATGATTGGTCTACAAAAAATAACTAAAAATTTCTAAAAAAATTACAAATTTATTCAACCTTAAATACTCTATAACTTTCCCCATTCGTCCCCTAATTATAAACCATTCTATGAGATGGAGAGAAGAATAACATGAAAACATTTTATCAAAACGGTTAGACAACCCTCCCACATCATGCTCCAAATGAAAAAATCTTGGATGAGTTTGAAAATGATTAGTTAAAATGTTATACAAAGAAGGGTTGACCAACCCTTTTAGATGAAAAGATTAAATGGTAGTTTAATCTTTAAATGAAAAAATCTTGGATGAGTTTGAAAATGATTAGTTAAAATGTTATACAAAGAAGGGTTGACCAACCCTTTTAGATGAAAAGATTAAATGGTAGTTTAATCTTTGAAGAGGTAATTGATTCTTCCTCTAAAGATAGTAAGGCAACACACATCGACTACAACCACCATGACCATCTAATGTAACAATCTCTAAAGTGCAACAATTGCAATATATATATAGTTATTTTTAAAATTTTGAATTTTTAAATGATTTGTTATCTATGACACATAAAGATAAAAATTTCAAACACATTGGGTTAATTAAGTCACATCAGGGCCTCTCACTCAATCAGAAAATTCAAATTACTAAATTGAGAATTATAAAAATTATTTATTTTTTCCAAAAATAATAAAAATAATAAATTTGTTTTTAATAACCTTAAAAATTATTTTAAAAAACTACAAAATACATCCACTAATAAAGCAGAAGGCACCTATTAATGAACGGTAAACGATGGTTTACCGCAAAGCCAATGCTAAAGTCGCTAGCCGAAGGCAGGGACTAAAAATTGATGAAAATGATTCTTCAACCCTTCGAGATTTATCATTAATTTAAAAACTATTTGATCAGCTGGATAAAATAATTAAAAAATCATATGGAAAATGTTAGATCTATCCTTTTTACCACATTATTCAATGACAAACTCTAAGTTATATATTAAAAAAAATATATGTATTGTTCATTGCATTATTCATTCAATCTAAGTTATATATTAAAAAAAAAAAAAAAATTCCATATTTCAATTTCCTTTGGCTCACCCTATTTTTGTGACATTGATACTAAGGTTTTCATGAGACAAAAATAGAATTCAATAAGCATATGCATACATTTGTGAATGATACTAATCCAATACCCTAAGTACTAACATGTATAATAACGAGTGTAAGATGCAATCCAAATAATACAAAAATAAGGAGATGTAGAGTAAAGGTCAATCTAGAAGGCCTCATTATACATATGTTGAAGTGTAATTTGCTGGAATAAATTGATCCTCTACATGAGCCCCTATTTAATAAGACATCTAGACTTTAGGGCTATCAAGGCATATACATGAGCCCCTATTTAATAAGACACTTGGATCTTTGACACATTTCTCAATAGGAAGAAACATTAAATATTACACCAAGCACTAGATATTTTATACTTCAGGATCATACTCTCAGATCTATGAGACATTGCATTTTAACAAGTGCATCAAAAAATAGGTTGAGTACGAGACAATCCCTAGGATAACTATCTAGGATAGATTTGATTATTTATTGCATCATTATATTTTTACCTTTTTCAGAGAGAAGTCTAGCCTTTGGTATTTGAGAGATACAAATTTCTTTAGTAGGAGCACTTGTACAAAAGGATGTTTGGGTCTAGCTCAAGTGGTTGGAAGGAGAATTGTTATCCTCCCTACGCGGGTTCAATTGTTGCTAGTAACATGTGCACTCTTTGTGATAAAACTATTTGTTTGTATTGTCTTTTAGATAGAATTTTCATACACTCATTGGATTTCCTTTCAAATTATTAGCAATACAACAATTGCTTCTATTTTTTTTTAATTTTCAAAAAAAAAATCTAAGAGACAAAATTTCACTATTAAATCTCATAAACCCATTATAATTTCAATGTGTTATTATTAAACATAATTCTTGATACAATAGGAATGGATATAATTTCTGAATATGGACTCTCTTAATCTGTGTGACCTTCGTAGGGAAGAGTTGGGGTAAAGTGTTGGACAATTGGTTTTCATTGATGTCAACCCTTGGAAAGTGATCTTGGAGATTGATGTCAACCCTTAAAGATTGATGTCAACCCTTGGAGAAGTCCATAAGCCCTATAGATGTGGACGCGATCGTTGGATAGTTGGTTTTCATTTGTACGATCGAGACTGATGATGAATTAGTTGGGTACATTCGATATAGTCTACATGATGATGAGTTAGTTGGGTACATTTGATATAGTCTTCATGTAGCCTTGGAGGTGTGGTTATGGGACTCAAAGTTGATTGAGGAATAATGACATGAAGAATAGTGTAATTGCAGGTAAGAATATCATAGATGGATTGTACACATTGTGTGTTAAGTACCAAATATTGAATACAAAATATCACCACAACAGATATACAAGAACAATATGAAAAATATCCTTTATTATTATCAAACCCTTAGGGTAGGGAAACACCATACAATGGATCCTATTATGGAAGGGATCCTCTCTTGCTCACTTGCCTCTTCGAGGGGGAATCCTCTTATTGAGCTTCAACTCCAAATACAATAATTCTCTTCATTTCCCATTACATTGCTTGAACCCTTTTATATAGTGCTACCAACCACCTAAGAACATTCTAGAGGAGGAACCTTCTAGAAGTATAACCTTCTAGTAAGTCCTCTTACATTTATTATATCTAACTACCATAGTGGGACTTATTTAATACTATAATGGACCTAGTCCACCTTACATTGAATGGCCTCCACTATTATCACTATGGGCCCTCTTGGCCCCCCACTACCTCTCTAGTTACCTAACATTCCATGCCCCTTATGAAAGAATTATCCTCAACACTTGATGTACAACCATATACCAGGGTCCCATGGATAAGTGTTGACCATAGTGCTAAAGTAGACTAAAGAATCAGGGTCCCGTGGAGAAACAAAAACCAACATGTTGAAGTATGCCAACTTCCATTGTAAAATCTGGGTCCCATGTCCAAGTGCTTCCGTGGAGAAACAAAAACCAACATGTTGAAGTATGCCAACTTCCATTGTAAAATCTGGGTCCCATGTCCAAGTGCTCATGTGAAATCCACGCGGAAGATATATGAACTCAAGAACCGACTAAAAATGATGCTCCAAAAATCTATATTGATCACGAGGATCCAAATATGTAGATCCCTCTATATCAAAAAATCATCTGAATAACACACTAGTACTAGAGAACACTGAAAAAGAGTGTTCATAGAAGACTCTGGACTTCTCTCCATAATGTGTTCTACATAAGGTGAAATAGATTCATCAAATAAAATATGAAAGTGGTTGGCATCCCAGAAATGACAATTATCCATATACCAATCATCACAATCAGCCTAAAAATCATACCAAGCATAGACTTCTTGATTATATGCATCCCTGATGTCCATCATAAGATATTTCTCATGTATGCTAGACAAAGACCTTTGAACATTTTGACAATTAGCACTAATAATTTGTTGTCCCTCGTGAAAATGTTGCTCAATAGCTTCAATCTTCTGTCGAATTCCCATGAGGAGTTGAAATCCAATATCCATTGGAAACACAACATATAATATATCAAAAGAAAGATATTAAAATGATTTATCCAATGGAACTGATCTGGTAGCAATCTGAGCATCCTATGAAATGTTATGAACTTTGAAGTCCCGTCGTCATCACAAAAACCCTCAAAAATCACTGATTTTAAATTAACGATATCTTCACTTCGAGAGCTCTAATTAAGATGCTTTTTTTTTTAAATTGGGTAAAATTGTGAGAGGAACTCAGATCTGTGTTTTTTTTTGGAAAATTCTGCCCCAACTACTACAGAAATCATAAAAATCACACAGTCATTCACAAAAATAAAAAATAAAATAAATAAATAAACCCTTAAAATTGCATATTTTAAAATTCAAATAACTTGACTTCTCGGACTTCGTTTTAGATGATTTTATTTTCAATTGGGTGGTTTTCTGAGAGGAACGCAGATCTGTAACCCGATTTTGCAAATTTTGCACCAAAACCTATAGAAATCGTCCGGAATGTCGCGACCTTATTTTTATTTTTCAAAAAAAATATGCAAAAATAACAAAAAAAATTCTCACTTATTTCCAAGGAAAGTTCTCTGATACAACTTGTTAAGTACCAAATATTGAATACAAAAAGCACCATAACTGATATACAAGAACAATACACAAAATCTCCTTTATTATTATCAAACCCTTAGGGTAGGGCAACACCATACAATGGATCCTATTATGGAAGGGATCCTCTCATTTTCACTTGCCTCTTTGAGGGGGCATCCTCCTATTGAGCTTCAACTCCAAATATAATAATTATATTCATTTACCATTACATTGCTTGAACCCCTTTATATAGTTTTACCAACCACCTAAGAACATTCTAAAGGAGGAACCTTCTAGAAGTATAACTTTCTAGTAAGTCCTCTTACATTTATTATATTTAACTGCCATAACGGACCTTATTTAATACTATAATGGACCTAGTCCACCTTACATTTAATGGACTCCACTATTATCACTATGGTCCCTCTTTCCCCCCCACTAGCTCTCTAACTACCTAACATTGTGTCGTTTCCAGTGATATGTGGTATGCCACATGGTTCCTCATAGTTAGGGAGATATGGCCTTGTGAAGTTGGAAGCCTCGAAGAATGGTCAAGAAGCCCTAGTTGGTTACAAGTCAATGAATGATAGGGTAAAGTGGTTGAAACAATAAATCTCTATAAGCCCTAATTTTAAGGGAAGTGAAGATTTTCTAGGTCCTATCAAGCTGCCAACTAGGTCTGTCTTTGACCTCAAGTTGGCTCTAAGTTTCAACTGTATAACAATGGTTTGTTGTTTTTTTAGGACAACAAATTGTTCAGTAACTTCTTCGCTGATTTGTTACGGTTACTTAGGCCAAATAGGTTCTCTAGCATGCAGTTTTTTCAACAAAGGTTAGCACATGTATACAATAAGATATATAACACACCTAGATGTAACACCCTATTTCCCCCAGTCTGTAAATATAACTAAATTGGCCAAGGAACTATGGCAAAAATAAAGGTGTGAATGTTTGATTTGATGGACCTTTGTACAAAAGGTCGATGAATGTAAATTTTGTTATTTTAATAGAAAATGGTTACATGTTGCATGGCTACTGAAAGAGGGGATGTGCTAAGAGAAAACCATGAATACTATGAAAGGTGGTGGAGGGGACCCTGAATGGTTTCGTTAACCTCCGCCGAACTAGTACCATGCTAGAATTAATTGCTCAAATCAGAACAACCCTCTGACCCAAGAATGAATTACAGTCGGGATGGTAGGTGGGAAGGCCTCCTCAAGAGATAATGAGGGGATGGGGTAGACCGCTCATCCGTAAGGCTTCTAGACCTAACCACGAACTAGGAATTCGAGCCACACACAACCTTGCCGAGGAAGGAAAGAAAGGAAGTGTGGTGGACAGAGGAAGACCTACGAAGAAAATGCAGAGACAAGAGTGGAAACTCTCAGGTCCGAGGAAGGACTGAAAGAGGAACAGTGAGTTCTAATCACAGAAAATAGAGATTGAGCCAAGAGAAGGAGAGTAATCTTCGTCCTTATCTATTTATGTACTGGGAGAAGGAGAGTAACCTTCTTCCCTAACTTCCATTGAGATGGAAGTAAGAGATTGAATCTCAAATCATCATGTCTTAAGCTCGGGGGTGGCCAGTGATAAATCCATTGGGAGTGATTGAGCCTATGGTTGGGTGGAAACGATCACCCCTTTCAACATTCGCATCATGCATTATTGTTCTGATAAGGGTTTTTATGCCTTGTGCTTTGAATTGGAAATAATGGACGCATGCTTGTATTTATATGCCTGTAAATGGTTCCTGTATTGAATGATTAATTTAAGAGTGTGCGTTCGTTCCTTGAGAACTTTTACATCTGCTTGATTTTCCATATGATCTAGTTTAATTCCTCAAAAACACTTTCCCTAGGGAATTTCCCTCACCGTCCTAGAGTCAAGTGAGTACTCCCTTGACTACGGAGGTTGAACCCCACAATCACTGCAAGGACGGAGTATATTAAGCTCAAGAGAGGTAGTCCATGTATGTACCGAGTCTCTGCAAGGTGGGTAGATATTGAGACCATATTAGGTACTAGAGTTGAGTAATTGAATGTAAGGGGTGTGTAGAAGAATTCTTCCAAGCATTATGTTCAAGAGAAAGAACGCAAAAATATTAAGCCTTTCAGAGCCAACAAAGATTAGGAAGAATAGTGAGATTCAAGTATCAAAAGGGAATATCCTTTCATTTGGAAGATGAACGGGCGAGATCTGTTCGAGAGGATCCAAAGTCTATTGCGACTGTTAGATTTGAAGAAGGGGCACAAGCATTAACGCCTTGACTCCCTCAGTCTTTGCAAGTTTGACGAATTTTGGTAATAATCATGAAGGGGACAGATCCTCCAAAACCTGAAGTAGTGATGTGATGTGGACCATAGATCCAAGGATCTATCGGGACCCTCCTTGACCATCAGATTTGCGAAATCAGAGTTCACACATAAGGAGAATCGCACGTTGGCGCGATTAAACTTCTGAAACCCGAAGTTGCGATGTGATCTGGACTGTGGGATCGAGGAAGGGCATGGACCATCAATCCGACATGAGCATATTAACACAAGGAGTACGTGGGAATTGGAAATTCCCTAAGGACCAAGCTTAGAAGAGACAAGCACCTTTCAAAAGCGTAGATGAGGTCCAAGAAGTGAACTTGTTTCAAGTTCATAAGATCAGGACGAAGAGAGGAAGTTGGGACCCATACACTAGGGCTCGCAGGAATTAAATCAAAGGTCGAGACTTTCGAAATATCTTAAATCTTCCAAGTCAGGGAAGAAAGAAAAAGCTCAGGAGGAGGAGCAACAATGACCATTGGATCGAGCAATATGAAAGATCCAGACCGTTGGAATCGATGTCCAAACAATTAGAAGAACACGCAGGAGGAGATCAGATCTAGGCTGTTAGATCTGAGCGTGAGGAACAACATTTGTTGGATCCCAAAGAAAGTACACGAGGCCTAAAACCTTAAAAGTGCCAAGGAGAGTGGACTTTGCAAAGTCCCGAAGTTACAAAATCATCGGAACCGTCCATCTTTGGGGTTGACAGGTGAAAGCATATTCGAGAGTTCAAGGACTCAGACATTGAAAGAATTGGGAAAAAGTGAGAGTTGAGATTTGAGATTTCTGAAGCCCGAAAATCCAAAGCGATGAGAGCCGTCGATGTGAAGGTGGACACGCGGTGCTATATCTAGAACTCCATAAGAAAAGAGAGGAGGAAAAGGTCCGAAGACCCGAAGAAGATCTCAATCATTGATCATGGAGGGAGCTGAAAGACCATCAATTTGGTTGAGGAGGCCAAAGTCCTAAGGTAGGAGCAGAACCGTCGGTTTAGGAGGATGCGTGGTAGAGAATATGCCATTTCAGAGAAATCTCTCTGGAAGAAACGATATCTTGAGAACTGAAACTCCTGAAGGCTGAACTCGTGGAGGAAATCATAGCTACACATCTATAGGGATAGGTGTCAGCATATATTCCACTCCAGAGTATAGCTATTGAGGAGGAAGCAAGAGTTTGAGAGTTGAAACTCTTGAATGACGGAGAGTTGAAACCAATCGTAACCATTGATTTGGAAGGGAACTACGTGTCGATATATCGGGGAGGTACGGGAAAGAACGTGAAAGACAGGAAAGGAGGATAGATAGCATCTGTTGATCATGGATCATCATTGAAAGAACGAGATTGACAATCGGGAAGAAATGTGGGGCTAGAACATGCTCGGGTCTTAATTTTCCCTAAGCTGGCCACAATTGAAACCACGGTATCGCCTAAGGCATACGTGGCACTTTGTAGTGAATTGTGGGGTGAAAAGTGGGTTGGTTTTAAAATACCCTTGGATGCACCCACAATGACATACCTTCCAAGAGGTCATAGCCCAGGGTCATATGAAGAAGGGGCTTAACGAAAAATGAGTTGGCACCCGAAATTCAATATTCCGTCAACGCGTAGACAAAGGTTGTGGGTACCCTTAGACCTGCACCAGGTAGTCAAAAGGTTTTGTGTTTAATTACAGAACGAGACCATAAAGGTCTCATAGATTCGCTTGGATTTAGAATCGGAGATCCTTGACTGAAAGGCTAGGCTAGTTTCCCGACTGTCCAAATTAGAACCCGTAGAGAGAGAGGATTTATTCCTGTAAGGAGGACAAATTTTTTTTTTTTTTTTTAGCACCATCATGGGTATGTTACAAATTGGTATCAAAGCATGGTTACAACAATTGGCCTACTTGGGCTCATGGACGAGTCGCTTAAAAACTCTATTTGGATTACTTTTAAAAGAATGACACTCTACCTTACCTCTTTCTTAAAAAGTCTGGTTAAAAATGTTATTAAAAAAAAAATGAAACTTTCTACTATGTGTGTGCATTTAAGAAATTGAACTGTGTATTGTTCATGAACTAATAGATTGTTAGCTAACAATAAGTGTTTTTTTCAACACTCGAGTAGTCAGTAAATCACTGGAAAACTTTAATACTAAAGGATGGTGACGTGTCATGAAGTGGGGGATAACACCCACAATAGAGATGAAGAATCTGACGAAAGGAGGGTTGTGGAAACTCCTCCGAATTTGGCTGAAACTGTAAGGAGCCTCAAGGCTGAATTAGAGAGTTGCAAGGCTGAAAAAGAGAGATTGATAAAGGAACAAGAAAAACAAACAGAAATTAACGTAGTCTTATTGCATAGCTTGTCTAACATACAGAGGCAACTATAGCATGGACCTGCAACCAGTCATGTGGACCGATGACATAAGAAGAGAAGTCAAAGTCTACATGAGATCCGAAAACATGAATCCATAAGTGACCACACTAGGAGAAGCACCTCGAAGAAGGCCCAACCTGGAGGCATAAGACACTCATTTGTAGAGTCCTCTGGAAAGGAAGCTGGCAAATCTGAAGGATCTTCTAGTAGCAGAGCAAGCTCACATTCTCAAAGGAAAGGAAAGAAGCTGAAGCATTCCAAAAATCATGATCCTGAAGAATTCAAGAAAGACAAACCACCGTCCTTCGATGGAGAGATTAGGAAGGAAGAAGAGTCTGAAGTTTGGCTGCTTGGTCTAAAGAAGTACTTCAAATTCCATGAATAATCTGAAAACTTGAAGGCTCGAATAACCATCTTTAACCTGAATGGAAATGATTCAATTTGGTGGGAAGACCTTAGGAATGTGAAAGGAGTCCATTAGAAGAATTTTTCATGGAAATAGTTTGAGAAATACTTTAAAAAAAAGTATCTGTCAGAGAAATACATGGATGGGAAGACTGAGGAATTCTATGAACTCAGGTCGGGGAAACTCATCATAGATGAATTTGTCAATAAATTCCTTGAACTACCGAGGTATGTACACTACATAAAAGATGAAAAAGTAAAAATGCAGTGGTTCATTAGTGGGTTACCGTAGACCTACTGAGACAGGATTGAGTTCGACGAACCAAATACCTTAGAAGAAATTATCTGAAAGGAGAGGTATTGTTATGAATAGTTTGGGAGTAAGACAAAACCTCACGAGGACTGGAAGAAGAGGAGTAGTTCAGGATTCCAAAAGAAGGGGTTTAAATCCTCAAGATTTAAGAACCATGGAAAATATTCTAGAAGGATCCTTCCTACTAGAAGTGTATATCATAAAAATTTCCCCTCTCAAAGTGGAAATAAACCTTTTAAGACAGTCCTAGAAAAGACCAATAACCTAAAGAAGGAACCCTTAAAATGTTGGGGTTGTGGAGAAGATCATCAATTGAGGGACTTCCCACACAGATAATAGAACAGTAAGAGAGTCTACAATATCTAAGAAGATACCACCATCAATGATGTGGCTAGGAGCATGCCATGAATCTATGTAGCCTTAGATAATAATCAAGCCGACCACCAAGCTTTAGTTGTGGAGTTGGAAGGTATGATCGCCAACCATCTAGTTTCTATTTTAATTGACCCAGGTTCTAATTTGAGTTATGTTGCCCCTTAGACTGTCGGTAAGTGTAAAATACACCATATTAGACATGTTAAACCATGGTTGGTGCGATTAGCCATGGGACCAAAAGAAAGGTGGAAGAGATCATACCGGTCTGTCAATTCATCATGGGTGGATTGCCCACCTGAGCGACCCTTAACATACTTCCCTTGGGATCTTATGACTTGTTGATTGGTATAGGTTGGTTGGATGCTTATAAAACTAAATTGAACTATTATCATAAAACTTTAGAATGTGTAAATGAATAAGGGGGAAAGATGACCCTCCAAGGGATTCATAAGCTTGTCTCAGTGAGACAAATATGAGCCCTTCAAATTAAAAATTATTGCAGAAAGGGGTGTTCCTTATATTCCATACATGTACTAGAATCTATTGAGAATGAAAGACCAAGCCTAGAGGACCACCCTATATTAAGAGAATATAAGGACGTGTTCCTAGAAGAAGTACCAGGTCTACCCTCTGAGAAGGGATATCGACTTCTCGATAGAACTTACACCAAGAGAGGTACCAACATCTAGAAAGCCATATAGAATGAGCACACCAGAGATGGTTTTTCTCAAGCTACAACTAAAGGAGATGATGGAAAAAGGATACATCCGACCCAGTGTATCTCCATGGGGAGTGCCCGTCTTGTTTGTGAAAAAGAAAGATGGCACCCTTCGACTGTGCAAAGATTACAGACAACTCAATAAGACAACCATAAGGAACAAGTACCCCTTACCAAGAATCGATGACCTATTCGACCAATTGGGAGGTGCTTCCATTTTCTCGAATATCAGATTAAGGTATGGATACCACCAAGTCTGGATTAAGGATGAAGACATCCACAAAACAACCTTTAGGATGAGGTATGGTCACTATGAATTCGTGGTGGTGCCATTTGGGTTAATCAATGCCCCTGCCACTTTTATGTGCTTGATGAATAATATACTCAACAAATTCCTGAACAAATTTGTATTGGTTTTCATTGATGATATCCTAATCTACTCCAAGAACAGGGAGGAGCATGAAGAACATCTTAGAATCGTACTTCAAGTACTGAGAGAGCATCATCTCTACGCTAAGTTTAGCAAGTGTGATTTCTTTTAGAATAAAGTCCATTACTTAGGCCATATCATATCTAAGGAAGGGGTGGCAGTAGACCCTGACAAGATCAGATCTATTATGGAATGGCCTACCCCGAAGGATGTATCTGATATTAGGTCATTCACGGGCTTAGAAGGATACTATAGAAGTTTCATAAAATGGTTTTCCAATCACTGCCCTTCAGAGAAAGGGGATTAAACTCATTTGGACATCAAAATGTGAAGAAATATTTTAGGAACTGAAATACCTCTTGACCCATGCACCCATGCTAAATATTGCAGACTTGAATAATGATTTCCTTGTGTGTACAGATGCCTACAAGGAAGGATTCGGAGGAGTCCTTATGCAAGAGGGATGCGTAATTTTCTACGCGTCCAGGAAATTAAATGAGCATGAGATCAATTATGTGACCCATGACCTAGAGTTAGCTGCCATAGTACATGCTTTAAAAATGTGGAGGTACTACCTCCTGGGTAGGAGATTTGTGCTTATGACAGACCATTGTGGATTGAGACACTTGTTTGATCAACCACAACTCAATGACATGCAAGCTAGGTGGATGACTCTCCTTAGTGAGTTTGATTTCAAAATCAAACACATCAAAGGAAAGGAAAATAGGGTGGCTGATGCCCTTAGCAGAAGTATAAAAATGATTCATCTAGAAGCGGTAAGCACTTGTGAAACAAATGTTAGGGAAAGAGTCATGAATGCACAAGAAACATATACATTCTTCAAGACCGTGACCTCATACATAAGCAAGAGCCTATAGGGATAAAATATGAATTCTACTAGATGCTCGAAGAAGTCCTGCTAACTTACAAAAATAGATTGTATGTTCCAAACTGTGACGACTTGAAGAGGTTCATAATGGATGAACTACATAAGAGACCATATACCGATCACCCAGGATATCCAAAAATAACCACGACCACTAGGAAACAATTCTATTGGCCTGGATTGAATAAAGACATAGCTAACTATTTAGCTAAGTTCCTAGAATGCCAACAAGTTAAGGTAGAACACCAACATCCACTAGGATTGTTACAGCCCCTACCAATCCCAGAATGGAAATGGGAAACCATCTCCATGGACTTCATCACCGGATTACCAAAGTCGACCAAGCAAAATGATGCCATCATGGTTGTGGTAGACAAACTGAGTAAGTCTGCTCATTTTGTTCCTGTCAAATCAACTTGCAAGGCCATAGATATTGCCAACATCTTCATGAAGGAGATATTTAGACTGCATGGCATGCCAAAGGAAATTGTATCTGACCGAGATACCAAATTCACTTCAATCTTTTGGAAATCCCTAATGGCTGGTTTTGAGACAAAATTGTTGTTCAACATGGATTATCGCCCTCAAATTGATGGACATACATAAATATTAAACCAAATAGTAGAAGACATGCTAAGGATGCATGTAATGCATCATCCTAAGAAGCGACAAGACTACCTACCATTGGTAGAGTTTGCCTACAACAACGGTTATCAGAAATCCTTGAAGATGAGCCCTTTTGAAGCCCTCTATGGTAGACAGTGCAAGATTCCAATCAGCTGGAGTAACCCAGTGGACATAATTACAATCGGACCCGACATGATGAAATAAATGCAACATCAAGTGGTTTAGATAAGACAAAATCTGAAGATTGCTTAGGATAGACAGAAAATTTACGTCGACAGAAAGAGAACTCCTAGAGAGTTCAAGACCAGAGACCATGTCTATCTCATATTTAGACCCAGGAATATTTCCCTGAGAATGGGAGCCTGTGCCAAATTGGAACATTAGTATTGTGAACCATTTGAAGTCTTAGATAGAGTGGGACCTGTAGCCTATAGGCTAGCACTTTCTCCCACTATAAAGGCACATAATGTTTTTCATGTTTCATTATTGAATAAATATGTACATGATGCTAATCATATAATTGTCTGGTCTATGATCCAGGTGGAGTCGGAGGGAGAATTCCTTCCAGAACCCCAATGCATATTAGACAGGAAGGAAACCTCACTCGGGAACCAAACCATTTCACAAGTGAAGGTGCAGTGCAAACACTTTGGCCCAGATGAGGCTATGTGGGAAATGGAGGATGCCATGAGACAATAATATCTAATTTTGTTTACTCTTGTACATACATGTCATGTTGACAGATAGAACATCGAGGATGATGTTCCTCTAAGGGAGTGGGAATTGTAACACCCTGTTTCCCCCAGTGTGTAAATATAACTATATTGGCCAAGGAACTATGGAAAACCTAAAGGTGTGAATGTTTGATTTGATGGACCTTTGTACAAAAGGTGGATGAATGTAAATTCTATTATTTTAATAGAAAATGGTTATGTACTACATGACTGCTGAAAGAGGGGATGTGCTAAGAGAAAACCACGAATTCTATGAAAGGTGGTGGAGGGGACCTGGAATGGTTGCGTTAACCTCCACCAAACCAATACCATGCTGGAATTGATTGCTCAAGTCAGAACAACCCTCTGACCCAAGAATGAATTAGAGTCGGGCTGGTAGGTGGGAAGGCCTTCTCAAGATTTAATGAGGGGATGGGGCAAACTGCCCATCTGTAAGGCTTCCAGACCTGACCACGGACTGGGAATTTGAGCCACATGCAACCTTGCTAAGGAATGAAAGAAAGGAAGCGTGGTGGGTAGAGGAAGACCTGCGAAGAAAATGTAGAGACGAGAGCGTAAACTCTTGGGTCTGAGGAAGGATTGAAAGAGGAACAGTGAGTTCTGATCACATAAAATAGAGATTCATCCAGGAGAAGGAGAGTAACCTTCATCCTTATCTATTTCTATATTGGGAGAAGGAGAGTAACCTTCGTCCCTAACTTCCATTGAGCTAGAAGTAAGAGATTGAATCTCAAAGCATCGTGGCTTAATCTCGGGGGTGGCCAGTGATAAATCCATTGGGAGTGACTAAGCCTATGGTTGTATGAAACGAGCACCCCTTTCAGCAGTCACATCATGCCTTATGGTTTTGATAAGTGTTTTTATGCCTTGTGATTTGAATTGGAAATAATGGATGCATGCTTGTATTTATATGCTCGTAAATGGTTCCTGTATTGAATGACTAAGTTAAGAATATGCGTTCATTCCTTGAGAAATTTTACATCTGCTTGATTTTCCTTATGATCTAGTTTAATTGCTCGAAAATACTTTCCCCAAGGAATTTCCCTCACCATCCTAGAGTCGAGTGAGTACTCCCTTGACTATGGAGGTTGAACCTTGCAATCATTGTGAGGACGAAGTATATTAAGCTCAGGAGAGGTAGTGCATGTATGCACCGAGTCTCTGCAAGGTGGGTAGAGACCGAGACCATATTAGGTTCTAGAGTTGAGTAATTGAACGTAAGGGGTGCACGAAAGAATTCTTCCAAGCATTACATTCAAGAGAAAGAGTGCAAAACACTTAATCCTTTCAGAGCCAACAAAGCTCAGGAAGAATACTGAGATTCAAGTATCAAAAGGGAATATCCTTTCATTTGGAATATGAATGGACGAGATCCATTTGGGAGGATCCAAGGTCTGTCGCAAATGTTAGATTTCAAGAAGGGGAACATGCGTTAATGCCTCGATTCCCTCAATATTCGCAATTTCGACGAATGTTGTAAACATCGTGAAGGGGATAGATCCTACGAAACCCCAAGTAGCGATGTGACCTAGACCATAGATCCAAGGATCTATCGGGACCCTCCTTGACCATTGGATTGGCGAAATCGAAGTTCACACATCGGTAGAATCACACGTTGGCACGATTAAACTTTCGAAACCCAAAGTTGTGATGTGATCTGGACCGTGGGATTGAGGAAGGTCATGGACCGTCGATTCGACGTGAGCAGATTAACGCAAGGAGTACATGGGAATTTGAAATTCCCTAAGGACCAAGCTCAGAAGAGACAAGTGCCTTTCAAGAGTGTAGATGAGGTCCAAGAAGTGAACTTGTTTCAAGTTTTTAAGCTCAGGAGGGAAAGCGGAAGTCGAGACCCATACACCAAGGCTCGTAGGAAGTAAATCGAAGGTCGAGACCTTCAAAATATCTAAAATCTTCCAAGTCAGGGAATAAAGAAAAATCTCAAGAGGAGGAACAACAATGACCATTGGATCAAGCACTGTGAAAGATATGGACCGTTGGAATCCATGTATAGATAATTAGAAGAGAGCGTAGGAGGAGATCCGATTTGGGCCTTTATATCTGAGCACAAGGACAAACAGTCATTGGATCCCAAGGAAAGTGCATGAGGCCTAAAACCATGAAAGTGCCCAGGAGAGCGAACTTTGCGAAGTCCTGAGTTCTGAAATCATCGGAACCATCCATCGTTAGGGTTGACAGGTGGAAGCAGATCCAAGGGTTTGAGGACTCAAACATCATAAGAATTGGGAAAAAGTGAGAGTTGAGAATTGAGATTTTTGAAGCCCAGAAATCCAAAGCAAAGAGAGCCATTGATGTGAAGGTGGACACGCGACGCTAGATCTAGAACTTTGGAAGAAAAGAGAGGAGGAAAAGGTCCGAAGACCCAGAGAAGATCTCAATAATTGATTGAGGAGGGAGCTGAAAGACCATCAATCTCGTTGAGGAGGCCAAAGTCCTGAGGTGGGAGAAGAACTATCGATTGAGGAGGACATGTGGCAAACAATCTATCATTTCGGAGAAATATCTCCGGAAGAATAGATATCTTGGGGATATATAGCAATCATTGATGAGGGATCATCACTGAAAGAAAGAGATCGATGTTTGGGAAGAAATGCGGGGCCAGAACATGCTCGGGTCTTAATTTTCCTTGAGTGGGCCGCAATTGAAACCACCGTATCGCCAAAGGTATATGTGGCGCTTTGTAGTGAATTTCGGGGTGAAAAGCAGGTTGGTTTGAAACCACCCTTAGATGTGCCCATAATCACATACCTTCCAAGAGGTCATAGCCCAGAGTCATATGAAGGAGGGGGTTAATGAAAAAGGAGTTGGCGCCCGAAATTCAATATTTCCTTAGCGCACAGACAGAGGTCGCAGGTATCCTTAGACTTGCACTAGGTAGTCAAAAGGTTCTGTGTTTAATTACAGAATGATACCATCAAGGTCTCATGGAGTATCTTGGATTTAGAATTAGAGATCCTTGACCAGAAGGTCAGGCTGGTTTCCCGACTGTCCAAATTAGAACCCATGGAGAGAGAGGATTTATTTCCTGTAAGGAGGACGAAATTTTTATTTTATTTTTATCACCGTCATGGGTATGTTACACTAGAGATCTATTAGTGCCGAAATAAATTTTGTTCTAAACTCTAACATACATGAAATGAACACAGGTATTTTTGGTCAACATGACGTTGGATAAACCCCCCCCNACCAGTTTGAGATGAATGTATATATAGTGTGCTTCAAGCATGTAATACAATGAGGAAGATAAATACAAAGGAACCTAATACTCTGGAATATCAACACAAGCTCTGCAATGGTTCCTTGGGATGTGTGTCCCTAGAAGAGTGTGCCCACTCTTTCCTTGACTATGCCTGAAGATACTTGGGCCCTTGCTCTGTCTCTTTGTTGATTGAATATCCCTTTGATGAAAAATTCCCTTTGATTTCCCTCTCCACAACCCACAAATTAGAAACAAAAAAGCTCCACACAAAATGCTACCAGGTAGACATGCGCCCTCCTCCTCAAGTGTGCCCTCCTCCTAGAAAACATAGTCACCAAAAATAACTAAGACTCCAACCTGCCTTGTTCCCTCCATGAACATGTGCACCCTAGCTTGTTGAGATCTACTCTGATTTCTCACCTCTCTACTTCTCACCAAACTTTCAAGGTGAACAATTGAGCCTCTCATTTTCCCTTGCGTCCTCTTTAAGGATGCATAAGGAAACCTAAGAAATGAGTGGATGAGATCATCTCATCTCATCCTAATTCAATGGTTGAGATCATCTCATCTCATCCTAATTCAATGGTTGAGATCATCTCATCTCATCCTAATTCAATGGTTGAGATCATCTCAAGTAAATCTCAACTCAAAACCCACTTTAATTAAGTTTCCATAGTTTCACTTTATGTCTCTTAATTCACCGACAAAGTGAATTAATTGTCATTTTAGGCTTAAATGACCAAATTTCACTTTTGACTTAAATCTCCAAAGTCAAAGTGAAATTAGACATAAAGTACATAGTACAAGGTACAAAGTACTTCCCACATGTGTTTAGAAGCTCATAAACACAAGGGGACCACTTTCCAAGGTACCCAAATATCAACAAGAAGTTACTTAGCAAAAGTATAAATAACCCTCAATGAGTCACTCACAAGTACACTCACACACTTACATTGAATATATATCTTGTAAATGTTATGGTCTAGTATTGTGATATTTTGGCTAGTTTGCGATGGAGAGTTCTGAGGTAGCAAAGCAGGAGAAGTGAGAGATTCTTGGGATTGCAGAGGAGAGAAGGAAAAACTGAGGAAACTATAATTTAGGTCATCCTCACCGGTTGCACTATACTTGTCTAGTCAGGCCCTCACTTGTTGCACTATATTTGTCTAGTGAGGCATCCTCGCGAGTCATTTAGTGTCTATCTAGCGAGGCACTAGTAAATTTAGGATAAATGCTAATCCCAGGTCCCTGAAGTATGAAGCAAGTACACAAGTCAACATCCTATAGGCTCTGGTCAGCTACATAAGTTATGTTATGGTTATATGCCTGATATGGTAGTTGATTGAGGCATATCATGAGTGATATGACACTTGTTTGTGGTAGATGGTTGGCATGTTGTATGGTTGATGATATTATTGGTACATTGATAGATGAAATTGTTGGTGATCTTGATATATGCTTGGTACACATTTTCCACATATTCTTGGCATATGGTTGAGGCACTTCATTGATGATATCTTATGGTATATGGTATGGTGTTGATGTACATGGTTGATGGTACTAGTTGATACATGGTATGGTACAGGATTGGTACTTGGTATGGTGTCAATGTACATGCTTGATGGTTGAGGCATATGGTATAGGTTATGGTGCATGTTTGATGCATGGTTTGGTATAGATTGATGTGCATGTACATGGTTGGTACATGGTTGATGGTACATTTTTGGTGCATGGTTGATGCACTTGTTGATGGTACATGTACAAGTTGATGCATGGTACAGGTTGGTACTTGGTTGAGGTGATGCTGAGCATATGGTTTGAAATATGCTTTTGGTGATTTTGGCATGAGTTGCATGCAGATGAAAGTGGATCTAGTTTCATGGACAACGATCATTTGACAGTGACATGTTGGATGTAGTGACAGGTTGGATATAGTGAGAGGATGAAATTGACTGGTTGATAGATTACAGGTTGATGTGACAGTGACAATGGTAGTGACAGTGATAGTGACAGTGGCAGTGACAATGACAGTGAAAGTGATAGAGTTTGTGGTAGTGACATTGGAAGAGTCTGTGACAGTTGGTCTACACTTATATTTCAGGGTGGAAGGACGGGGAAAGGAAAGGGGGTTATAACGTCCTTTCGGTTGGAGTCGAAGAATCATGGAGTTGGAGGTTCCTTCAGGTTGGATACTGAGAACTAAGTGGTTGGAGCCACCTTTCGGTTGAATTTGGAGAACCCAATGGGTTGTAGTCTCCTTCTGGTTGGAGCCAGAGAATTCAGGGAGTTGTATCTTCCTTCATGTTGGAGCCTGAGAATAGGGGGTTGGAGAATCCTTTTAGTTACAACTAGAGAATTTGGAAGTTGATGCTTCCTATAACACCCTGTTTCCCCCAGTTTGTAAAAATAACTATACTGGCCAAGAACTGTGGCAAACTCAAAAATGTGAATGTGAGATGTGAATGGACCTTGTGAAAAAAGGTCGATGAATGTGAATAATATTATGAATATATATATATTGTAGGAATGTTGAGAGGGGATATGCTGAAAAAGAGATCACGATGGCTGAAGAAAGGTGGTGGAAGGCACCTGGAAAGGTGTCGTTAACTTCCACCGAAACCAATAGCGTCTTTGGACTTCACTGGCCTGGAGAACCAAGAGCGGCTCGCTGGCTCGAAATAAATTATTCGTAGGTTGGTAGGTAGATGGCTCCTCAAGAATTAATGAGGGATGGGGGAAGTGAACTGCCCATCCGTAGGAGCCTTGGACCTGACCACCACGAGGGAAATCGCACCACACGCAACTTCGCAAGAGGGAAAGGTGTGAGGGAGAAGCAAGAAGGGGGCAGATGTGAGGGAAGGAAGAGGAAATCTAGAAAATACAGAGTAAGTGATAGCAGAGAAGAAGGAGAGTAACCTTCGTTATCGGTCAATGGAAAATAGAGACACAGTCTTGCAACATCGTGGTCTCATCTCGGGGGTGGCTAGTGGTAAATCCTATCGGAATCGCTGAGTCTACAATTGGGTGGAAACGAGCACCCCTCTCAGCAGTTGCACTCACTTTTGGTGTTATTTCTGATAAGTGTTTTACATCTTGCATCATGAAATTTATATGCTGACATATATGCTCTTAGTCTGTGTAGTTTTATGAATGGTTTGAGTATAAGACTGCTTGTGTAGTGTTTTGATTCAGAAATGGTGGTTGCATGCTTATAATGGAAGGGCCACGTATGGCTTATGTTTATAAATAGATTTATATGTATATATGCACATTGAATCAATTCAAAATTCAAGCTGTTTCTTGAGAAATCTATACCCTTATCCATCTCAGGTGATACCCTGGATAAACCTTCCCATAGAGACACCCTTCTGAGAAAGCTCACCAAGAACCTGGAAAAGGATTCGAAAGCGCAAGCCTTAGCAACCTGGTATGAGGAAGAATGGTCCTCTTGAAGTCCCGAAATGGTAAGGTAGGGATAAGTGTCGATCGACGGATGAGATCCTGTCGGAAGATCTGCGGTCATTCATGACCGTTAGATTGGGGGAATACACGAGGGTGTTAAATGCCTTAACCCCTTTTTCCTTTATCTTCGTGAGTAGCAAAGGAATCGGGATTGTAGATCCCCAAGGTCTGTGGAAGCATATGAACTATTGGTTTTTCCATGTCCAGGGAGCAATGGGAGAGTGCACAACATGGGATAGATCTGAGCCATCAGATCTTAGTTAGAAAACTTGACAACCGTTGGATCTGTCGAGAGTTGCACGAGGTTTAAAACCTCACGCGAAGAGCAACAGACCAAAAGTCCTGAAGGGGTTGTATCGGGATATCAACATTCAGAAGTTTGGGAGTCCGGAGGACGAAGGTCTAACACTCAACCTCAGAAGTTTCGAATTTGTGAAAGGATTGGAGCCATTCGTTTGCGGGAGGACGCATGTGGCGAGATCATCTGCTTCGGAGACTCAGGCATCGGGACTCACAGAGGTGAGCAGCTAGACTTTGCGAGTAGCGGAGTCTCGAGGAAATCTGAGCCATTCGTCTGAGAGTGGACGCATGTTGCGAGATCACCCATATCGGGGATTCGGACATCAGGAGTCATAGAGGGAAGCCTTTCTATTTTGCAAGCGGCGAAGTCGCGAGAGGATCAGGACCATCCATCCGAGGAGGACAGGTGGCATAGATCAAGGGATATCGCGAACTCGGAGGCTGAAAGGAGTCATTTTCGACTTCATGAGTAGCGAAGTGCTGAGATCCGGGCATGAGAGAACACGTGGCAGAACTTCAAGGTGGAGCCCACGTGATTGACAGGTGGACACGCGTCGCCTGGAGAAGGGAGTCAACGCTCCGTTGACTTCTCGCGTCTCAGGGATTCACGGGATAAGAGCATGAAAGCTCAACCCTTTGAATTTCGAAGTCGTGAGTAGCGAGAACATGAGAGTGAAAATAAATATCGCTTCTCAGAGTTTCGCAAGAAGAGAGAGCAAGAGTTGGGTGCTCCAACTCACAAAGTCGCGAGGTGCGAAGTGCCAAGGAGAAAGATTCGAACCGTTGGATCAGAACTCCGTAGTTATATTGTATATCGGGAGTTCGGGGGTTCAGAGGTTGGAAGGGGTCACTTTCGACCGTAGAAGTCATGAAGTACCGAGAGCCGAGGCTCGTGAGAACATGTGGCACATCCATCAGGTGGGGGTCCACGCGATTGATAGATGGGCACGCGTCACGTGGAAAGGAGTCAACACTCTGTTGACTTCTCGCATCTCGGAGATTCATGAGATAGGAGCACAAAGGCTCAACGCTCCAACTTGCGAGGTTGCAAGTCGTGAGAAGTGAAAAGAGGAAGTCAACCATTGTTGACTTTCGCATCTCGGGATTTTTGAGAAAAAGAGCACGAGAGCTCGACGCTTCAACCTGCAAGGTTGCGAGTAGTGAAAAGTGTCAAAGGGAAGTCATGCATCACATTTCCTCGATTCATGAAAAATCGATAAGCGCTTGGACGACTTAAGCACGTAGACACAGGACAAGGTCATGTGGACAAGTCCTTGAGGGGGAAACCTGCCACTTGCTAGCCTTGTCGGGGTTTGGTGCTTCGCCGTGTCGGGGTTGGCAGAGTCGAAAGACTCGACGCTCTGGTAGTGCTGAGTCGTGAAGAGTGAAAGAAATCCATACTTGTTCATCCTGTGGTTGCAACCCACGGTCACATGGAAATGGACAAGGAAGGAACTAGCCTATACTAAGACTCTCGTAGGTCTTTCGGGGATTCTGATCCTCGAGAATTCGACGAAAATTTTGTTTTCCTTAGTGGGTATGTGACAAATTGGTATTAGAGCATGGTTAGAACACTTGGCCTGAATGGGCTCATGAACAAGCTATGCAAAAGCTCCGTTCGGAACACTCCTAAAAAGAGTAACCCCCCCCGTCTTAACCTTCCTAATCAGAAGACGAAGTTAAGAATGAAAAACCCCTATTGTGTGTGTGTACATGTGAAAATATGAATTATGCATTGTCCATGAATAAATATAAATATTGACTAACAACCGACGTTTTTCCTTATGCACACAAGCAGAAGATCAACCGCAGGAAATTATCAACGCATAGTATGGTGAATCACCATGAAGTGGGAGAAGGCTCCCACAATAGAGATGAAGAGTCTGAAGAAAGGAGGGCAGTAGGGACCCCTCCAAACCTAGTCGAGACTGTGATAAGCCTCATGGTTGAATTACAAAGTTGTAAGGCTGACAATGAAAGGATGATGAAAGAATAAGAAAAGAAAACAGAAATTAACGCAGTTTTACTGCAGAGTTTATCTGATCTACAAAGACAAATGCAATATGAACCTGAAACTCAGAAATATGGTCATATTAGTGGCCACACTGAGAGGAGAACCTCAAAAAATGTCCACCCCAGAGGTAAAGGACCAATGCCGAGTGATTCCTCTGAGAAGGAAGTTGGCGATTTAGAAGGCTCTTCTAGCAGCAAAACCAGTTCCTATTCCCAAAAGAAACAGAAGAAGAAAAAGCCTTCCAAAGTTCAAAAATTCGAAGAATTCAGAAAGGCCAAACCACCCTCCTTCGACGGTGAAATAAAGAAGGGAGAGGAAGCAGAGGCCTAGCTACTTGGACTAAAGAAGTATTTTAGAGTCCATGAATTTTCGAAAAATATGAAGGCCCGAGTGGCCACCTTCAACTTGAATGGAAAGGCTTCCATTTGGTGGGAAGACCTTAAGAATGTGAAAGGGGTTCGCGAAGAGGACCTTTCTTGGGAACGGTTTGAGAAATACTTCTAAAAGAAGTATCTGTTAGAAAAATATTTCGATGAAAAGACTAAAGAGTTTTATGAACTCAAACTGGGACAACTCACTATAGAAGAATATGTCAACAAATTCCTCTATTTGTTGAGGTATGTACCCTATATAAAAGCGGAAAAGGAAAAGGTGCAACGCTTCATTAGTGGACTACCCAAGGACTACCGGAACAAAATTGAATTTGATGAGCCAAAGACCCTAGAAGGCACTATTCAAAAGGCAATCTATTGCCATGAACAGTTTGGACATCGAGCAGAACCTCGCGAAGGATGGAAACAAAAGAATAGTTCAAAATTTCAGAAAAAGGGAATTAAATCCCCAAGATTTAAGAACTATAAGAAGAACCCAAGAATGAGCTTTCCAGCCCGGAGTATGCATCAGCAGAGTTTTCCATCCCTGAGTGGAAATAAAACTTCTGGACCCATATCAGTGAAGACCAATAACCCAAAGAGAGAGCCTTTAAAATGCTGGGGTTGCGGGGAAGAACATCTATTGAGAGACTGTCCACACCGACAACAGAATAGTCGAAGGATTTATAACATCCAAGAAGCTACTACTGTCAATGATGTGGCCAGGAGTGTGCCACAAATTTATGCAGCCTTGGATAATAACCAAGCCGACCACCAAGCTTCAGTAGTGGAAATAGAAGGTATGATTTCCAACCATGTAGTGTCTGTTTTGATTGACCCTGGTTCAAATTTGAGTTATATAGCCCCTAAAGTTGTTGATAAGTGTAAGCTACAGCCACAAAAACATACCAAGCCATGGTTGGTACAGTTAGCCACTGGCACCAAAAGGAGGATAGTAGAAGTCATACCAGCCTGCCAATTAATGTTGGGTGAATTCCCCACCCAAGAAACCCTTAACATATTACCCTTGGGATCATATGATCTGTTGATTGGTATGGATTGGCTAATTGCCCATAAAGACAGATTGGACTGTTACCATAAGACCTTAGAATGTGTAAGTAAGAAAGGGGAGAGGATAACCCTTCACGGAATCTGAAAACTTGTCTCGGTGAGACAAATATCATCTTTGCAAATGAGAAAGTATTGTCGAAAGGGATGTAGCCTATATGCAATATAGGTGTTGAAAATGATCAAAGATGACAAACCAAGCCCTGACGATAACCCTATCCTGAAAGAATATAGAGATGTGTTTCCGAAAGAGGTACCAGGTTTACCTCCGAGAAGGGACATAGACTTCTTGATAGAAGTTGCACCGGGAGCGGTGCCGGTGTCTAGGACACCCTACCAGATGAGAACACTTGAGTTAGTTGAACTCAAGTTGCAATTAAAAGAAATGATGGATAAGGGCTATATTTGGCCCAATGTATCTCCATGGGGAGCACCAGTCTTGTTCGTGAAAAAGAAGGATGGTACCCTTAGAATGTGTATAGATTATAGGCAACTCAATAAGGTAACCATAAAGAACAAGTACCCCTTGCCCAAGATCGATGACCTGTTCGATCAATTGGGGGGTGCATCTATTTTCTCAAAGATTGATTTGAGGTCAGGATATCATCAAGTCCGAATCAAGGGTGAAGACATCCATAAAAATACCTTCCGGACAAGGTATGGTCACTATGAGTTCATGGTAGTGACGTTTGGGTTGACCAATGCTCCTACCACTTTTATGTGCTTGATGAACAATGTACTCAGCAAGTTCCTAGACAAATTTGAGCTTGTTTTTATTGATGACATATTAATTTACTCCAAGAACAGAAAAGAGCATGAAGAGCATCTTAGACTTGTACTGCAAGTGCTAAGAGAACATAAGCTCTATGCCAAATTCAGCAAATGTGAATTCTTCCAGAAAGAAATACATTACTTAGGCCATGTTCTCTCTGAAGAAGGAGTAGTGATAGACCCTGACAAAATCAGGTCTATCATGGAATGGCCTACCCCAAAGGATGTTTCAGACATCAGATCCTTTATGGGACTAGCAAGATACTATAGGATATTTATAAAAGGATTCTCCAAGATTGGTTGTCCAATCACTTCCCTCCAAAAGAAGGGGATGAAATTCCTGTGGACACATAAATGTGAAGAAAGATTTCAAACCCTGAAACATCTATTGACCCATGCACCTGTGCTGAAAATCGCCGATCCAGACACTGACTTCCTCGTGTGCATAGATGCCTATAAGGAAGGGATAAAAGGAGTCCTTATGCAGGAAGGAAGTGTGATCTGCTATGAATACTGAAAATTGAACGAGCATGAAGTCAACTATGTGACCCATGATCTAGAACTGGCTGCCATAGTGCATGCCTTGAAAATGTGGAGGCATTACCTCCTGGGAAGAAAATTTGTACTTATGACAGATCACTGTGGATTGCAATACCTGTTTGATCAACCAAATCTCAATGCTAGACAAGCTAGGTGGATGGCCTTCCTTAGCGAGTTTGATTTTGAAATCAAACACATTAAAGGAAAGGAAAACAGGGTGGTCGATGCCCTCAGCAGAAGTATGAAAACAATTCACCTGGCAGCAGTGAGCACCTGCAAGACAGATGTCAAGGAAAGAATAAGAAATGCACAAGAAACAGATCCCTTCGTCCAGATCGTGACCATGTACCTACAACAAGAACCTGCCGAAGTAAAATATGAAGGCTATCAGATGACCGAAGGAGGTCCGCTCACTTACAGAAACAGAGTTTATATTCCAGCGTGTGATGACTTGAAGAGGTTCATTATGGATGAAGTACATAAAAGACCCTATACTGGTCATCCATGATACCAGAAGATGATCACTGCCACCAGAATTTTTTTTTATTGGCCTGGATTGAAGAAAGACATAGCCGAGTACTTAGCCAAATGCATAGAGTGCCAGCAGGTTAAAGTAGAACATCGACACCCAGCGGGATTATTGCAACCTTTACCAATCCCAGAATGGAAATGGGAAACCATCTCCATGGATTTCATCACTGGATTACCAACCTCAACCAAACAGAATGATGCCATTATGGTGGTGGTGGATAAATTGAGCGAGTCTGCTCACTTCATCCCTGTTAAGTCGACCTGCAAGGCAATCGATATTGCCTAGGTATTCATGAAAGAGATATTCAGACTGCATGGTATGCCGAAAGAGATCGTGTCTGACAGAGACACGAAATTTACTTCCAACTTTCGAAAATCACTGATGGCTGGTTTAGAGACCAAGTTGTTGTTTAGCACCACCTATCACCCTCAAAACGACGGACAAACAGAAAGAGTGAATCAAATACTAGAAGATATGTTAAGGATTCATGTAATGCATCAACCCAAGAAGTGGGAAGACTACCTGCCACTGGTAGAATTCGCCTTCAACAATGGCTACCAAGCATCCTTAAAGATGAGTCCCTTTGAAGTCCTCTATGGTAGACCATGTAACACTCCATTCAGCTGGAGTAATCCAGTAAACAAGATTTCTTTTGGACCCGACATGTTGAAAGAAATGGAACAACAGGTGACCCAGATAAAACAAAACTTGAAGGTCGCTCAGAACCGACAGAAAAGTTATGTTGACCAAAAGAGAACTCCAAGAGAGTTCAAGACGGGAGACCATGTATATCTCAAGGTTAGACCGAGGAAGAGTTCCTTGAAAATGGGAGCTTGTGCCAAGTTGGCACCTCAATATTGTGGACCCTTTGAGGTTCTAGATAGAGTGGGACCTGTAGCCTATAGGCTAGCACTTCCTCACATAGTAAAAGCACATAATGTTTTCCATGTTTCATTATTGAAGAAATATGTACATGATT
>JASDQU010507061.1:3067-41579 GCA_032191745.1 Picea mariana
TTATGTCTTTGGCATGTTGGAAGGTCATTGACCAACCTGTTTTTTCTCCATCATCTACTCTTCTTACCACTTTCGACAATCATTTGTTCCAACCACATGGAGTCATCCCCTCTTTCCCCATCTAGTTAGGGGGGAAGACCATGTGCGTTGAGTTTGAAGTGGTCGATGCATATCTCGACTACAATCTATTGTTAGGAAGGAGTTGGACCTATGCTATGAAAGAAGTGGTCACAACATTTTTCTGGGTCTTGTTGTTTCCACACTAGGGATGGATTGAGGGTTTGATCGTGTCCATTGATCAATTATCATTCTCCAGTCCTGACCCTTCATCGGGGGTATCCATGGTCCCGATGATTGATAACCCTCAACCTGGAATAGTCAAGGTAGGGGTTGGTTTGTGTCCACTTTTGATGGGTACTTTAGATTACCCACCTCCGACTGGCAATGTCAAGTACATATCGACTATCCCCGACCAGCCTAGGGCTGAAATATTTCAAATCTTGTTGTTTCGCAAGAATTACTTTAACCATCCATGGACACTTCCTTCCCCATCAACCATGATAGAAGGGTCAGAGCACCATGGCATGTCCATGCCTTTTTCCGCGACAAAAGTTGCGTGCTCTATAGTCCAACAAGATTTTTGCGACCCTGATTTGACTCTCTCACAAGAGTTAGGTCCGGTTCTTAAGCCTGTTTGGGCTCAAGGTTCCCTCGCAGATACCAATTCTTTAGACTTAGTATTTCCCTCAGACAAGGTGATTATTGAGCCAATGACTAGTCTAGATAGACCTTGGGATGATCTCCATCACAGATCTTATTTCCTTCCAGAGTTAAGAAGAATTGAAGAAGGTGAATTCACTTTGACTATGAATGGAGATAGGGCTTGCCCTATCAATCCTTTAGCTACACATGTTGTTTACGCTGAAGGAAATATGGAAACCATTGCTAAAACAATACCTATTGATATCTCCAGAACCCTTGGCATCGTGGAGAATGTCTTCATCGTAACAGACTGCTCTCCCGAGGAGATTCAAATCTACAAGGATTTATTTAAAGAATTAGGTGACATGTTTTCTTGGGCTTATGAGGAAATTCTAGGCATAGATCCAAGAATTGTTGAATATGAAATCATGACATATCCTAACGCTAAGCTAGTCTGGCAAAATCTTCGTCTAGTTAATCCTAAGACTGCAACAACTATTAAGGCTAAAGTGGAGAAACTTCCTAAAGATGGTTTCATCTACCCTATCCAATTGACTCAATGGGTGTCAAATCCCATGCCAGTCAACAAAAAATAGGGTACGATTTATGTATGTACGGACTTCTATGATTTGAACAAGGCATGTCGAAAAGATAATTTCCCCATGCCATTTATTGACCAGATAGTCGATGAATGTGTAGGTTGTGAGGCCTTCTATTTCATGGATGGTTTTTCAGGATACAATCATATACAAATCAAACCCGAAGACCAACACAAAAATTCTTTCATTTGTTTGTGCGGTACATTCACTTATCGAAAGATTCCTTTTGGTTTGAAAAATGCTAGAGATACTTTTTAGTGGGCCATGTCTTTTGATTTCCACAATCTCAAACACATAGTTGAGGCTTATCTTGATGATTTAACATTACGATATTGTAAGAGAGATGATCATCCCACACACCTCTGACTCATCTTTGAGCGATGTCGTTACTACTAGATTCGCTTGAATCCAATCAAATGTAGTTTTTGTGTAATGTTGGGTCATCTGCTAGGTTTCATAGTTTCAACAACAGGGATCATGGTCAATCCTCTAAATGTTAAGGTGATATTTCAATTGCCTCCCCCATGCACAATCCCTCAAATTCAAATCAGTTTATAGGGAAAAGAGAATTTTTTATGGTGTTTCATCACAAACTATGACGAGATAAAAAATGGTTTCATGCATTTACTAAAGAAGGATGTTCCTTTTCATTGGGGTGAAGCCTCTCAACTCTCTTTTGAAGCATTGAAATGCACCCTCACATATGCCCCTCTGCTTCAACCACCCAATTACGATAAATACTTCTTATTGTACTTGGCCAAGGCAGAGTCGACCATCGGTATGTTCTTGGTTCAGGAGGATGATTTTCTCTCATAATACATGATTTATTACTTGAGCAAAGGCCTGGTTCGACTAGAACTCAATTATTCCCACGTTGAAATACTTGCATTGGAAGCATTTCATGCTTTCCAACGGTTCCATCATTACATCTTGTTTCAAAATACCAACATATTTGCCATTGTGAATATGTTTCAATACGTTTTGACATGACGTGTAATCGGTGGAAATATCAGTAGATGGATAGTTATCCTCCAGGAATTATACTTGGATTTTGTTTTGGAAAAATCCAAAAACTCGTTGTCTTCGTGGAACTCATCTTGGAACTTCTAGTCAAATCAGGTGATGTTATACCTGAGGAGTAACCTACAAAAGAGACATGTTTTTGATTGCATCTTCAGACCCATGTTACGAAGATATACTAGTCTATCTCCAAACTTTGAAGTGCCCCACCTCTTCTTCTCATGATGAGCATCGCTGTATACGCCATCGGGCCAATAACTATCTCATACTTGAGGACACTCTATATCGTCGAGGTGTAGATTGCATCCTTCACTGGTGTCTCACTCATGAAGAAGAAAAAATCGTGCTTAATTATTGCCACACTAGAGCATGTGGTGGTCATCTTTCTGGGTTGGCAACAAACCAAAAGATTCTACAAGCCAACTAATTTTGTTCGACATTAATCAAAGATTGTGTTGAATCGGCCAAGAAGTGCCACCCATGTCATATCTTCTCTCGGAAGATGAGGGCACACCCCGCTCCCATGTTTCTCAAAATCATAGTTGGTCCCTTCACCAAGTGGGGGATTGATTGTGATACATGGAACCCCCCTTCATCAAGGGGGCACCATTATATCATCATAGCAGTAAACTACTTCACGAAGTGGATCGAGGCTATGCCAACATTTAAATATGATGGCGAGACAACAGATCTCTTTTTGTTTAACCAAATAAGAGCAAGGTTCAGTGTCTTGAGAGAGATTGTCACTGACCATGGCAGTCACTTTCAGAATAAAATGATGTCTAAGTTAATTTCAAATATTGGGTTGAGGCAAGAACATTTTTCACCCTAATACCCACAAATCAATGGTCAGGTGGAAGCTGTGAATAAGTCCCTTAAGACTATTCTATAGTGAACGATCAATTCGTCCAAGTTAAATTGGAATTTGATGTTGTACTTGACATTATGGGCCTACTGACCATTTGTTAAGACTGCAACTGGTTTCTCACCTTTTCAACTCATTTATGGGCTGGAAGCATTGTTTCTGAGTGTCAGATCCCATCTCTAAAGTTGGTAGTATAGTTATTTCCTGACACTTCACTTCTTGAAGATCGTTTATTGTATCTCGATCAGCTCGATGAGCAGCGTCATGATGCAACCTTGGCTAACGAGGATCACAAACAAAAGGTCAAGTGTCAATATGATAGGTCCATTCATCCTCAGATTTTCTCTGAAGGCAACCTTGTCCTGGTCTACAAACAAGATGAGGAACCCCTGGGGGCAGGCAAGTTCAAACCCATGTGGTTCAGACCTTTCATTATGAAGGAATAAGGGTGCGTATCGTCTGGTGGAATTTTAGGGAAATGATTTAGCGGAGCCTAGAAATGGGATCTACCTCAAGAAGTATTGCTCGTAGGTGGGTCACCTTGGGTGATTTATTGTACACATGTATAGTTCTTATACATTTTCTTTTTAGTTTTTGTCTTTTTGGTTTTATGGACGTGACATTTTTTTATGTCATATTTTTCATTGTGGCAGATGTCAAGTGAATCAGAGGTGTTCGTTGGGTTTGTATATGATGCTATCTGACACACTCGGAGGCTTACTTTAATAGCTTGGGTGATTTTCACACCTCAGGGTTAGTTGCTATCTTCTGGAGGTATTTCTTTAGGTGATGCCACAAACAATGTCACTGAATATAGCACAATCTTAGAGTTTCTTCATGATGCTTTGTCACATGGTATATCTCACCTCCAGGTCTACTTAGATGCTCAGCTGGTTGTGTCCCAGTTAAATGGGATTTACCACATTTACGATCCTACTCTACACTGATGGTTCCTTAGTTTACATCTCTTAGAACAAAGATTTTATTACATTACGTATATCCATGTTCCTAGGAGATTGAATCAAATCAAATATAATCTATCTAATCATGTATTAGATTGGCATATTGCACACATGTAAGAAAAATCACACACACACACACATGTAAATACATTTGTAAATAAATGTAATACATAAGGCATAAAAAGATGTAAAAACACATATATATATCAAAACTATCAGAGTACATGTCCAGTAAAATTCATGGGTCTTATGCCCTAAAAAATATACAAAATGTGCCCTCAGCACATAAGTATTCCAGCCTAGCTAAAGGCGGGGCATGTTGGCACTATTGTAGTGAACAACGACATTTTCCAAATGTTGGAAAAGTTGGACGTAGGTCCATGGTACCCTAACTACGTGAGGTTGCATCACTGGTGGCAGATCCTCTATCTCTACCATAGGGACTGCACAAGTAAGTGTGGTGAGGTTCCGCTCCACCCGTCTCAATACTCTCTCAGCCTCTCTGGCTGGACGCCCCCCTGCTGCTATTGTTGGGTCGGTGGTTGCGGCTAGTCTTGCCTCTGGTCGAGGATGCCACCTAGTCCTTAAGAATTTTGTTGGATGCAATGGTCCCACATCTGTATATAATAGATGCATAATTGTTAGATACTTTGGTACGCATAAAAATGATATATATAAAATGAAATAAAAATTACATAACTTTGAAAAACAAACATACCCATATGTCCTTGCTTCACTCCGGGAGGTACATGCATGTCAGCATCTCTAGAAACGTTGATCTTGGCATAGGGGTAGTCCTCTATATCAAGAATATACTGAGACCACCAGTCAAATAAAGCATCGTTGAAGGCCTCAACAATCCTCCCTCCCCCCTATCGTGACATAAACACCACCCATCTACATAATGTTGGGAGAGAGGCCACATGCCCTCGTATCATCTCTCACGGACTAAGACTAGGAACCCTCTAGAATAAAAAAGAACAAAGAATAGTCCCAAACCCAAAGTTTTTGTTCTCTCGTATCGAACACTCTGCTATCTGTCACTTCATGAAATCTAGTGTGGTTGTACTCCAGTCGAAAATCCATGCATTTAAGCACTGCACTGCACAATGCATGTGTGCCCGGGAGGCCTGATGTAACGTCACGGATCCAGTGATCCACCCAATGAGTAGCACTATAACTTTCAGCAATAGATTTTTGATCTTGTTTATCGACACTATTAGCACTAGAAGTCACCTATGGATTGCGACAGAGGTAAGCTTGATACCCATCTGTTTTATATGTCATGACAATAAATTGGGGTGGTTGAATGGGAGCAGACCCAAGAGAATATTTCTTTAACTCAGAAAACTATCCCAGGAATGCACGAGTAGGTGAGGTATTGACCTAAATTTAGTCAGGAAGTTGAGTTTAAAATGAGTAAAGTGAAGACTTGGTGAGAATGGTGGACAAGACTGCTATGGGCATCAGTCCTTCCAGCAGTTAGACAAGAAAAAGAAGGCCCTGAAATGTGTCGATATGACACAGTCACGACAACACAATGATCAAACCTACATCACAATGCTATCGTAACAACTCGACTGGATCCACCAATTCCGAGATACTCAGTGTAAGAGAGAGAAGATAACACAGTAAACTTCTTAAAACTGGTGATAATATTTCTATGATCAAACCTACATCACAACAACACAAATACCCTCGACTCGATCCTCCAATTCTGAGTGTTTTAACACAATTGTTTACAAAGATATGAAAAGAAGATGAATTTCATTAAAAAATAAGTCTCAAATACAAATACATAACCAAAGAAACCGGTGCTTCACCAAAACTTTATAATACGGGAGCCTAGCTCAACCATCGACCAAAACAAACATAACAGAAATTCATACATATACTCCAAAATTCACCCAGGAGAGGTGTGCTCGAACCTTCAGGGCATGGTGTTGTGCCTTGACTAAGTTTTGAAGAATTCTTGGTCATATTTGACCGTTGTTGGGACTTCAACAGCTTGCCAAAGATGGACCACAATGCGAAGAAGAAATTAGGGAAACTAGACCTATTTTTGGGCCCCTTTAGGGTTTTGGGTTAATGTAACAGGAAAGGGATGTCATCCCGTGGGTTCACCCATGTTTAGGCCCATTTTTGTAATCTATAAATATATACTTAGGCAATGTAAGAAGAAGAGGGGAGAGTAGTACATCTATGTGATGTATAGTTGATGGCTTAGTGCCAGGACTGGATTTGTGTGATCAGATGTATCTTGTAAATTCTTTGTGCATGATTGTAAGAACCTCACAAGTTGTTTTTTGCTGAAGTGCAAGGAAGAGGGATCTAGCGAGTTGCACATATATTTTGTCCTGTGCGAAGCAAGGATTTTTGAATCTCTTTGCTGTAATTTCTTGACTGAGATAATAAAGAAGAAGATCTTGTGGACGTAGCCCTAAGGTGGGGGTGGACCACAGTAACTTTGTGTATTGTGCTCTGTGCTTTGACCTAATGTGTTTATCTCCTTCTTGGCTAAGTGATTGATGTGATTAAATAGATTTAATTATGTTTTGTGCTTTTGAGATAGTAATGAATGTCAGATATGATATGTAAGGTGCTTAGTGCTTGATCTCCTAAAACCGATCTATCTTGTTGTGGCTAAGTGGTGAATTATATTAGATCTAAGTACTCACTACGATACTCTGTGATATTTGCGAAGTGTTGCAAGGGTTGAATACTGATGGATAAACCATGATAGATGATTTCTAAGTGCTATAATCACATATCTGTGTCCCAGCTAAGGCTTTAGACATCTGAGTCCTGCAACCACCCTTTCCTCTACCTCGGGTGAGACTTCATCTGCTTCGTAGGTGTTGCCAAAAGGGCCAGTAGTTAGGGTTTTTTTGGTGTGCTCTTGAGCATTGAACCCTGGGTTTGCCCCTATGCCAACAAATGGTTCCATTTTCGAGACCTGAAACTGTGATTGCTGGGAACTAAAGAGGAAAAACAATTGTGCGAAATAAGCTCTATGCGTAGATCTGTTACCTTAGTGCGTAGTATTCTACTTGACCTGCGAAGATTTGTGTCGAGAAAGAAATGTCAGATTTGAAGGAAAGAGGTCATATATGCAATAAAAGAGGTTGATATTGAAGAAAAGAAGTGATATCTGAACACTTTCTTCTCTAAGAAAGTTAAAAGTAGAAATTTTTACAAAAAAGAGATAAGATCTGTAAGCTCTAGCCTCTAGTAAAGGTAAGAATAGTTCAAGTTTTAGATCTGAAAGCTTTGTGCCTCGTGGAAGCAAATAAGTGAAATTTTTTACTTCTAACGTATGGATTTTGGTATGCTTGAAAATTTTTGTCTCAAACTAAAAACTATAGTATTGTTAGATAAAAGAAAGTTTGATATGAATAAGTCTGATAGGAATAGTGAAAGATATGTTATACCTATGCATAGATATATTTTTTGGACTAACCAATGGATGCAGGACCCTAGAAAGAAATTTTTGTAGGCTAGCCCTTATAATCCTAGCATGCAGTACAAAAAGAGTTGGGGAGAATTGAAGAGAAAGAGAGGATTATCTCTTTTCTACAATTGCAGAAGACCAAGACATCTTGCTAAGGAATGCCCTGGTAGAAACCCTAGATTCCTCTATTGTAAAGCTATGGACCATGAAGTATTGGATTTCCCTAGAATGATTGCTAGACTTGAAAAAATGAATATGGAACAAGTAAACTCTGAAGGAGATCAAGAGACTAAAATTATAGAAGAACCCTAGAAATAATCAGAGATCATGTTACTAAAAATAAAAGAAACCCTAGATGACCATAAGGATGTCAGTTTGTCAGAGATCTTCAAATAAAAGGATAAAATCAAAGTAAGAATAGGAGACTTTGACATTGAGTGTGATCTAGATGAGGGAACACCGATGAACATTATGACATAAAGAACTTGGAAAAACCTAGGAAGGCCTGCTTTGGTCCCTTCACTAGGAACCATCGGATTGTTTAAAGGAAAAATGGTAACCCTATGTGGCATAATTACCTAGATAGCTATGAGTACCCATGGAACTTTGACAGAGGAAGAATTTAAATTTATTAAATTTATTGAGGACCACACCCCATTTTCAACTTTGTTAGGTAGGATCTAGATTGAAAAGTACCAGATGCGGAGAATAGAATAAAAGGACGCTCTAGAACAAAAGAAGCAAGAACTCATGGAATTTATGTCTAGAAGGATCTCCTACTTGATGAAAGAACAAGAGGACAGAAATAAGCCATTGAACACCAAGGAATTCGGTATCAAAGTTATAAGAGCATTAGAGGAACCACAGAAGACTGAAATACCTAATCCATATGATGAAGGAGTATTACCCTTGGATCTAAAGAAAGAACCTAAGTCGCGTGAAGTGACTATGTCAAGAGAAGATAGGAATCATAATGGAAAAAGGATGACTGAGACAAAGCTTATTGGGAAAAAGGATAGGAAGCTAAGTAGGAAGAGGGACAAAATTAGAAAGTTACAGAAGAATCTAGAGGAAACTTCTTAGAAGGAAAAATCATAGGAATTGAGCTTTGTTGGGATATCAGAACAACGACCTGTGGAACTTCCCCATAGCACAAAAATATAGCCATTGGAAGCCAATATAACCATTCACCTTCTTCTTCGAACAGGTCAAAATTATTTATGGTTCACCACTAGACTGTTAGATCATGCCATATGGACAAAACATTAGTTAATGCAGCCTCTTATCCATTGCAAGCCGACCATTGCTAAGTTTCCCTACTTAGTTCATCACACCATGCATCGAAAATACTTTTACTAAATGAGAATTTGAGTCCGAAACTTGATATTACTTCACCCTATGATCATTTCCTTGTTCCCATATTGTTCATCATAGTCTTTGAATTCATTTTCACACCTGAGCTAGTGGACCCAAGCTTGTATGTCAGACGAGATCAACACTGTTGAGAAAGTAGTTGAAGAAGTTTTGATTGACTTAATGGCTGAGAGATTCATGTTAGAAAGAAGGATATCTACAAGTTTCCAAGCATCATAAACAGGAGGAGTCCAAGCTTCTCCTTCCACTGCTCATGGAGTAGGACCTTCCAGAACCATGACCGAGACAAGAACAAAGCACAGAGATGATATTGCAAACGCCAAGTTGATCCCACACATTCTACCGGTTTACATACCACCTTTGAGTAGAAATATTAACGGTGAAAGTGTACCCAGAGACGTTGAGTACACCTTGATCACCGCGTATCTTCCTAAAGGGGTGCGCGTAGTACATGTTGACCAAGATAAGCTCGTAGCATTGAAATTTAATGATTTTAAACTTGGAGATCACAAAACCTATCATATGTTAGCTTCGCATAAGTACTTAACCAATACCAAAGAAATAAATCCTAATATTGTTCTATAGTCTTGGACCCAGAACCTCGCACAGTCCACACTACTCAATGTAATGAAGATCCCTCACTTCGAAAAACAACAAGAAGTAAACACATGCATCAAGTTGCTGCTATCTTTCTACCACAATGGATACTTATGGTTGCACTGCTGCATCACTGTGGATCTAAATCTGATCAATCGGATCACAAGACTTAGAATGCAAGGCCCTGACCCACAGGACTTTTATCCAGGAAAGACCTTAGACTAAGCACTAGCACAATGGATAAAAGAAACTTATGGTGATGTAGAGAAGGGTACGTGAGGCTACAAGGTAGCCTCTATCCAGAGAAGCGTAGTGCACCTTGCCCGCCAGCTGATCGTAGGCAAGTTAGTTCGTAAGAACAGAACAACATAGGTGACTGGATTCGTAGTTGACCTCGCATGGAAGTGTGCTGAGGGACTACAAATGAATTGGGTATAGTATCTTGTAAACCAGTTAGAGATGGATTGTAGAGGAGCACAATACCAAGGGTATGAGTTCCACTTTAGTTGGTTTCTCATACTCATCACTTGGGAACTGCCAGAGGGAGCCACTTTTCTAGAGATCGAACCTTTCGAACCACTAGCCGCAAAGTTTTGTATGCTGTGGTACTCCAACAACTTGAACAAGTAGTGGTAGTCCAATGTTTTCTTCCACACCTATTTCAACCAACTGAAGAATGCAATTCATTCTACACCGTGAATCATCCCAAACATACTTCATAGGTTTAGACCTTTGATGAAATTCAATGCATATTGCCACTTCACCTATATTATAGTGCGCGGTGGTGAGCACAAACAACAAATCCAATCCTACTACAAGATGAAAAAAGATGACTTGGAGGAGATTACCAAGGAATGGTCGGCAAAACTCCTTGTTGCAGCAGACCCCGCAGAAATGTCTGACGAGGAAATCCTTGAAGCTATGCCGGATACACTTGGGCCAAGCAAGACTAAGAAGGATGACGAAGTTGAAGATGTCCCTAGCACATCCACGAAGACTACTTCCACCTGCGTAGGGAGGTGATGGTGATGAGATAGGTGACACAAAAGTTGAGAAAAACAGAGGTGAGGTTACTCCAACTAGAGAGGAGGAGGATCCCTCCATGAAAAGAAATATTACACCTCAAAAACCCTCTTCTCGAAGGAAATCTAAGGCCACCCGAGCCACAGTTAAAACTACCCTTACCCCAGATGACTTCGACTTCTTAATTGTTGCGCTGAATGATGTTTCACTAGAGCTCGCAGAAAAGAAAGAAGAAAAGAATGAGAAGATATTCAACTGAATCGAGGGAGAACTCCAAGAAGTGCAATAGGCACTCTAGTCCAGCTGAGTAGTTTATACAACACGATTGATAAGAGAAACATCATGAATAGGTAATGAGCCCACTCAATTATACCAGATCACTGATCAAGTCGAAGATCAACTTCGATGAGATTAAGAGGACACAGCACAAGCCACCCAGGCTTTGATGCAAGCACATAAAGCACTTCTAGAACAACAGAGTGAGGAAAAATGGGAAAATCTTTCCCTGAAAGTGAAGTGGGATGAGGAAAAGGCATAGTTTCTAGAAGAGAAAATTGAAGTACAGGAAAGGGTTCACAAAGCACTTCACTTTGTGACGGTCATAGAAGTGAAGATGGAAGACCATCTCCCATAGGAGGTGACCTAACTGGAAGAAGTAATCCAAAAACTCAACCAGCGCATCATAGACCTGGAGCTCTGCACCATGCCCAAGACCCCCCAAGAATTAAGAGATCTAATAAAGGCCACTGCTCGAAGTGAAACTGTCTGATTAAAAACCTTTGCCTTGGAATGTAAGCAGTTGAGCACTATAAGCACCTAGACTTATGAAACCCTCATAGAGAATCAAGAATTGTAGACATTGGAGGCACATCTCCAAGAGGCAAAGAAGCATGCAGACACGCTATAGGCACAGATAAATACTTTGACACTAGTCAAAAGAATGAAGATGTTCGTAGAACAATGAAAATCCCAACAACAGGTATATATGCTGCAAAGTAAAGTGATGGAAGTCTCCCAACAACTTCAACCAATCCAAGAAAAGGCATGCCAAGTGTTTGCTGAAATTGAAAGCCAGGGAGCTGAAATCGAATAGGTTTTCATCATTATAGAATAGCTCCTAGAAGGACCTCTCAATGACACAATGATCCAGGAATTCACTGATCAAGAGGTTGTCGCACTGTAGCAGGTCAAAGCAAAATGAGCCAAGCTCAAGGCATTCGAGGCAGAATTGATCAGACTAGAGTGACTCGGAACAAGTCACAGGTGAGTGTTTTGGGCCTATTGGACCTTGACCAAGTTTTGAAGAATGCTTGGTCATATTTGACCATTTTTGGGACTTCAACAACTTGCCAAATATGGATTGCAACGCGAAGCAGAAATTAGGGAAACTAGACCTATTTTTGGTCCCCTTTAGGGTTTTGGGTTAATGTAATGGGAAAGGGATGTTGTCCCATGGGTTCACAAATGTTTAGGCCCATTTTTGTAATCTATAAATAGATACTTAGGCAATGTAAGAAGAAGAGGGGAGATTAGTACATCTATGTGATGTATAGTTGATGGCTTAGTGCCAGGACTAGATTTGTGTGATCGGATGTATCTTGTAAATTCTCTGTGCATGATTGTAAGAATCTCGCAAGTTGTTTTGTGTTGAAGTGCAAGGAAGAAGGATCTAGAGAGCTACGTAGAACTTATGTCTTGTGCGAAGCAAGGATTGTTGAATCTCTGTGTTGTAACTGCTTGACTAAGATAATAAAGAAGAAGATCTTGTGGATGTATCCCCAAGGTGGGGGTGAACCATGATAACTTTGTTTATTGCTGTCTATGCTTTGACCTAATGTGTTTATCTCCTTATTGGCTAAGTGCTTGATGTGATTAAATATATTTAGTTATGCTTTGTGCTTTTGAGATAGGAATGAATGTTAGATATGATATGTAAGGTTCTTAGTGCTTGATTTGTTGAACGCGATCTATCTTGTTGTGGCTAAGTGCTTGTTGGCGCTTAACCAAGTTTTGAGGAATACTTGGTTATAGTTGACCATTTGGTACTTCGACTGCCTGTCGAAGACGAAGCGCATAGCGAAGCGGATATCATGGGATCTCCCCACCTTTTGTGGAACCTTTTTGGGTTTTTTGGGAATATTGTAACGGGAAAGGGATGTCGGACCTTGTTTAGGAATTTTTCTATGTATAAATAGAGGTCTAGGCCATGTAAGAAAGGAGGCCATGTCTAGTCGATGGCTTAGTGCATAAGTTGGATCTATGTGATCAGAAGTCTGTGTGACTGTAAGAGCTCTGTGCATGCTGTAATAAGTGTTGAGTGCACAGAGTGTGAGAAGGCTTAGTGATTGGATCTACTTGGGGAAAGAGGATCTAGTGAGCTGTGCATATCTCTTGTCCTATGCGGGGTAGGATCTTGAAGGCTTAGTGCTAGTAGTGGGATCTGTGTGATCAAGTATCATAAGGCTCTGTGCATTTTGTGTAAGACTTGCGGAGTTGAGTGCAAGTCTCTGCGAGAGACTGTAGAAGGCTTTGTGTTGAGTGCAAGCAAGAGGGATCTAGCTAGCTACATAGATCCTCTGTCCCATGCGAATTAAGGGTCATTGAAGCTCCATGCTATAAATGCTTGACCAAGATAATATAAAGAAGAATTTGTGGATGTAGCCCCAGGGTGGGGGTGAACCACGATAACTCTGTGTATTGTGCTAATGTGTTTGTCTCTCTTTTGATAAGTGCTCTGATATGTTTATATAGATCTATTGATTCTTTGTGCTTATGAGATATGAATGCATGCTAGATATGATACATAATATGCTTAGTGCTTAATCTATTGAGTATAACCTATTTATCATTGCTAAGTGCTAGATCTGAGTAATTACTGTGATGCTTTATGTTTTCTGTGAAGTGTATTAATGAATGTATGTTTGGAAATAACTGATGCTAAGTGCATTGTAAGAAATATAATCACATATCTGTGTCCCAGTTAAGTTTGCAGACACCTAAGTCCTGCAACCACCCTTGCCCCTACCTCGGGTGAGACTTTATTTGCTTTGAAGGTGTTGTCGAATGGGCCAGTAGTTAGGGCTTTGTTGGTGCACTCTTGAGCATTGAACCCTGGGTCTGCCCCTATGCCAACAAATGGTTCCATTGTTCGGAATAGAAATGTGATTGTTTGGAACTGAAGAAGAAAAATCTTTGTGTGAAATAAGCTATGTGCGTAGATCTATTTCCCTAGTGTGCATTATTCTGTTTGAATTGTGAAGCTTTGTGCCAAGAAAGAGGTCATATTTGAAGAGAAAGAGGTCAGATATGAATAAAGAGAGGTCATATCTGAAGAAAAGATGTCAGATCTGTGAAGAAAGAGGTCATATCTGCAAGAAAAAGGTAAGATCTGTGAACTCTATGCCCTGATTAAGGTAAGAATAGTTAAAAGTCTTAGATCTGGAAGCTTTGTACTCTGTAGAAGTAAGATAACTGAAATTTTTGTTTCTACAACATGGATCTAGGTATTTTTGATAGAGTAGGTCCTATCTTGAAAACTATGGCATTGTTAGATGAAAGAAAGTTTGATATGAATATATCTGATAAGTATAGTGATAGATATGTTATACCTATGCATAGAAAGAATTTTTGGACTAACAAGTGGATGTAGGATCCTAGAAAAAGTTTTTTTCAAGCTAGATACCATGATATTAGTGTGTAGTATAGAAGAAGTTGGGGATCATTTAAGAGAAAGAGAGGATTAACCTTCTGTTACAGTTGTAGAAGATTGGGACATCTCGCTAAGGAATTCCCTGGTAGGAGATCTAGTTGCCTCTGTTGTAAGGCTATGGACCATGAAGTGTTGGATTGCCCTAGAATGATTGCTAGGCTTGAGGGAGATCAAGAGACCAAGATTATAGCAGAAACCCAAAAATAATCAGAAAATATATTACTATAGATGAAAGATACCTTAAATGACCACTGACATGTTAGGTTATTAGAGATCTTCAAAGAAAAGGAGCAAATCAAAGCAAGAATAGGGGAATTTGACATTGATTGTAATCTTGATGAAGAAACGCAAGTGAAAATTATGCCAGAAAGAACTTGGGAAGCTATAGGAAAGCCTATCGTGACCCCTTCCCTAGGAGGAACAAGTTTCCTCAAAGGAAAGCTAGTAAAACTATGTGGAAGGATCACCTTGATACCTATGACTGTGAATGGAGCTTCGATAGAAGAATATTTTGATATTTTTAAGTTCGTGGAGGACACCACCCTGTTTACTATGTTACTTGGTAAACCTTGGATTGAGAAAGATCAAGCCATAAAACAGGAAGCAGAAAAGGACCTAGAACAACAGAGACAAGAGTTAAGAGACTTCATGACTAGAAGGATCACACAATTCATTGAAGAATGGGAGAATAGAGCAAGGGTTATTGAGCCCAGGAACTTGGATGAAGAAGTTGAAAGAATGCTAGAAGAACCCCAGAGGACCAAAAAATATGTTGAACAAGTAATACTCATGGATCTGAAGAAAGAATCTCAGCACTGCGAAGTTACCATGCCAAGAGAAGAAAAGAATCAGAATGAAAAAAGGATGACCGTGATGAAGCTCACTGGGAAGAAATCTAGAAAACTCATGAATAAGAAAGAAAATTTGGAGAAATTACAGAACGTTCCAGAAGAAACCCCGCAAAAGGAAAACACGCAAAATTTGATCTTTGTCGGGATAACATAACAATGACATATGGCACTTCCCCATGTCAAAGTAATATAATCGTTAGAAGACGATATACCTATTTTGCTGATGGCCCGAATGGATTGAAAAAAAGTTATGACCTGTTACCTGACTATTAGACTATTCCATAATAGACAGACCAAGGAATGGTCAGTGGACCTCCTCGTTGCAGCAGATCCAATGGATATTTTAGATATTAACAGCCTAGAAGCTACGCAGGACACACCTAGGCCTAGTAAGACAAAGAAGACAAAGGAGACGAAGAAAACTGAAGAGGTTCAAGATGTGGATAGCCTCTCTGTAAGGAAATATCTCATCACACCAGATGAAGAAGGTAACAATGAAGACCTAGAAGAAGTTGAACAACAACTAGAAGATGAAGTCGAAGTTCTAAACAAAATAAAAGGGTCACCTTCAAAGTCTTCTGTTAAGAATAAATCCAAAGTGACCATGACCAAGATGAAGACTAGGCTCAATATAGATGAATTCAACTTTCTCCTGGAAACTTTGAATGAAGCTATAGAAGAGATCACAGAAAACAAGGAGGCCAAGCAAGAAACAATGTATAACAGAATTGAAACTAAGCTCCGAGGAGTGCAACGATCACTTCAATCTAGCCACGCAACACCTACGACACCTTTGATAGAAGGAACAATAGAAGAGGGAGATGCATCAATTCAACTCTGTAAGATCATCAACATAGTTGAAGTTCATCTTTGGAATGAAAAAGAAGTAACAACGTAGGTTACACAGGCCCTACAGAAAGCACAGTAGGAAATCATAGAGAAGCGTTGAGCTGCACATCAAGAGAAGGATGCCATCCTAGCGAAATTTGAAGAAGATAGAGAAAAAATCTAGAAACAAAAGGAGCAGCTTCTCGTGAAGAAGATCAGGATCGAAGAAGCAATAAATAGAGAATTTCTCTTTGTGAATAGCTTAGAATAGAAGGTAGAAGAGCCCATAGAACACCAAGTAATGAAGCTAGCTGAAGTCATTCAACAACTGCAACAAACAGTAGTACAACTAGAGCTCCAAGATATATTGAATACTCCATAAGAAGAATGTGACCAACAAGAAGTGAATACCCAAAGTAAAATAGAAAGGATTAAGGTACTCACTGAAGAATGTAAGCAATTAAGTAGTAGAAGTGCGCAGATACATGAGAACCTATCTGAGAACCCTGAATTGTATAAATTGGAGTCACAACTCTAGGAGGCAAAGTACCAAGCTGAGAAATTACAGGTACATATGAGGCCCTACTGACCATAGAGAAAATGAAGAGGTGCCACGAACAACGCGTCATGCAACAACATATTCATATGATCCAGAGAAAGGTCATGGAAGTGACGCAACAAATTCAACCTTTGCAAGATAGGGCATGTCAACTATTCTTAGATATTGAGAGCCAAGGGACAAACCTAGAATAGGTCGTGAACACATCAGAGCAATGCTTAGAAGGACCAGTTAGTAACAAAGTCATTCAGGTGTTTTCTGAGCAAGAATAAGTAGCAAAGAAACAAGTTGAAGAAGCTTGAGCAAAGCTCAAGGCCTTTGAGGTAGAGTTACCCAGAGAAGAGTGACTTGGGATGAGTCACAGGTGAGTGTTGGAGGCTTGTTGGCCCTTGACCAAGTTTTGAGGAATACTTGGTCATAGTTGACCATTTGGTACTTCAAATTCCTATCAAAGACGGAGCACATAGCGAAGCGGAGATCACAGGGTCTCGCCACATTTTGTGGAACCTTTTTGGGTTTTTTTATAAATTATAATTGGAAAGGGATTAGCCCTTGTTTAGGCCTTTTTCTATTTATAAATAGAGGTCTAGGCCATGTAAAAAAAGAGGCCCTGTCTAGTCAATGGATTAGTGCATAAGTTGGATCTATGTGATTAGAAGTCTGTGTGACTATAAGAGCTATGTGCATGCTGTAATACGTGTTGAGTGCACAGAGTGTGAGAAGGCTTAGTGCTTGGATCTACCCGGGGAAACAGGATCTAGTGATCTACACAGATCTCTTTTCCTATGTGGGGTAGGATCTTGAAGGCTTAGTGCTAGTAGCAGGATCTGTGTGATCAATTATTGTAAGGCTCTGTGCATTTTGTGTAAGACTTGCAGAGCTAAGTGCAAGTCTCTATGAGAGACTGTAGAAGGCTTTGTACTGAGTGCAAGCAAGAGGGATCTAGCGAGCTACGTAGATCCTCTGTCCCATGCGAAGTAAGGGTCATTGAAGCTCCATGTTGTAAATGCTTGACCAAGATAATATAAATAATACTTTGTGGATGTAGCCATAGGGTGGGTGTGAACCACGGTAACTCTGTGTATTGTGCTAATGTGTTTGTCTCTCTCTTGCTAAGTGATCATATATGTTTAGATAGATATATTGATGCTTTGTGCTTATGAGATATGAATGCATTCTACATATGATACATAAGATGTTAAGTTCTTAATCTATTGAGTATAACCTATTTATCATTGCTAAGTGATAGATCTGAGTAATTACTATGGTGCTTTGTGCTTTATGCAAAGTGTATTAATGAATGTATGTTAGATAATAACTGATGCTAAGTGCGTTGTAAGCAAGATAATCACATATCTGTGTCCCAGCTAAGGTTGCAGACACCTAATTCCTACAACCACCTCTGCCTCTACCTCAGGTGAGACTTCATCTACTTCATAGGTGTTTCCGAAACGATCGATAGTTAGGGCTTTGTTGGTGTGCTCTTGAGCATTGAACCCTGGGTCTGCCCCTGTGCCAAAAGTGATGAATTATCTTAGATCTAAGTACTCACTGTGATACTCTGTGTTATCTGTGAAGTGTTGTAAGGGTTGAATATTGATGGATAAACCATGCTAGATGATTTCTAAGTGCCATAATCACATATCTGTGTCCCAGCTAAGGTTGTAGACATTTGAGTCTTGCAACCACCCCTGCCTCTACCTCGGGTGAGACTTCATATGCTTCATAGGTGTTTCCAAAAGGTACGATAGTAAGGGTTTTGTTGGTGCGCTCTTAAGAATTGAACCCTTTGTCTGTCCCTGTGCGAACATGTGGCATATTCTTAGTCAGATTGTGTAGGAATTCATCTGTGAGAAGTGAACTTAACTTAGTATGGGCTTGCAGAAAAATATGTCCACAGGGGAACTCTAAGCTGACATTCTACCTCCATGACCAGTCCTTTTTGGCTTTCCATTCATTGGCTGAGTTGAGGTTTTAGCTACCATCACCTACCTCCATTAACTACTTCATTGGGATTAGAATGAGGCTGAGTCATCTTGGCACCTAAAAATATGGAAGCCTCTTTTTGCGACTAACACTAGCGTTTTGGAACTTTGCGCATCTATTTCCATTGTCCCACATGACCTAGGTTGTGACCTCACACCTATCCCCTATAAAATTTTGGGATTTTGTAATTCAAGAGTTTTCACCCCCCTTGACCTAAAATCTCCTAGTACGCGAACTCACAAAATGACTAGTATACACAAACGGCTAGATCCAGCTAAAACCGATGACCAAGATCAGCTCTTCGAACAACCTTAGCCACCCGTCGCTTGATCATGAGTCTACCTTTCATTTATCCCTATTTCCATATGACCCTCAGTAGTAACTGTGAGCCTACACCTAAAGGCTCTTTTAGGACCTTGCCTTTCGGGATTTTTACTCCTCTTTTCTCTCAACATCGCGATACCCAAAATCATGAAACGAACCTTGAAACTAAAGGTCAACCTTGCTTCAAAAATGGACGGCCACGATCTATTTCACCATTTATCATTTCGCAAAACTAGCTTGTAGCTCATTTCAAAACCTCCGAAACCCAATTCCGTGAAATCGTTCAATCGACTGCCACCTGTGCCCACTAGATCATATGGTTCCTATGAATCTTGGATTTTGAGACTTCGACATTTTGACAATCAATGCATCGAGACTTCGACAACTTTAGATTTTTTCTCCCATGCTAAAATTTGAACAACTTTGGGGTCTTGAATGCCCACGGGCCATTGATCTAGACTGCTTGATGGGATCTCCACCATTGAAAAATAAACTTGCCCGCATGCTTGATTTGATTATGGACTTAGTTGCTAGAGTGCTTTGCATTGCGCTTATGGCTGCAACCTTGGATAAATTTCATTTGGTGGGGTTTTAAGCCCTATTTCTCGCATTTACACCAATGGATTGAATCCAGAGAGAAAACACCCCTTTACAATAATTGGTGCTAATATTAGGCTCCATGGGGGATTGCATGCTCCCTGCGAGCTACCAAGAACAAGTAGTTCCAATCGCCTTCTGTTGGGTTATGGAGTCGAGCTCAAAACACCCTGCTAAAAATACACCGAAAAGTAAAAACAAAATGTACAGACCTAAACTAATTTATTTATGTACAGAAGCTTATTTATGTACAGACCTAAACTAATTTATTTTTTACATGGGGATAGGTGAAAGAAAATTTCCACCATAGCCAATCAAGTAACTTCTTGAATGGAAGCTCCCCTAATCTATCAGTGATTGGTAACATATGTTGAAACCGTGACAGTAGAACGGTTACATCCTTCAACTTTTCTCCAAGGGATGAAGTTGGGATGAAAATAGACGGCTCCGAGATGTGAAAGAAATGCCACTCCATGTACTCGCTGATAGGCTCATAGAATGAGTGGAAAATCCTACGAAGTGGGTAGTAAAAAGCCTTCTCTGCTCCATAGCTACTTATACATGGTTGAATATCATTTGTAGGCATAGGTGGATGAGAAGTTGCCACAGGATGACTGATCTCAGGCAATGGCTGCTCACTGGCCAGAACTAGACAGGAGATAAAATGCCCCTTCTTCTTCTCCTCTGGTTCTTGGCTCTACCAAGGTTTAGATTCATATTCATCATAAACAGGACCCGTGGGAAATATCTTCTCTTCAAATTGTTGCTTAGTGATTTCTCTAGGCCCAAGATAGCTGATTTCTTTGTAATAATTTTCATTAATGAATAGAGGACATGGTTATGCTATTTGTTCTTGGATATCCTACGTATCTAGCTTAGAATCTGATTCGTAGCTATCATACACAAGATGGATACTCCTCTAGTCAACAAAATGTTATGTGGAGCTCTGCTGCTCATCTAAATAAACATCAAAGCTTGGGGCAATAGGTACGTTAGGATCAGGATGCAAGTCCTCTACAGCTATGAAATCTTCAATGCTTTCATCATTGGTAGGGATGTCAAGACAATATACCTCAAGGAATGGAAAATCCTTTGCACTTTCTTTAGATTCTAACCTTTCTAGCTGGGCAGAGAGAGATTTTACCAGTTCCATCAGCTCACCCAGAGAATCCTCCTCCTCCTTGTGGTCCTCATACCCATAGGTTCTATCATAAATAGACAAATTTTGATCACTTTCTTCATATTCCTCACGACAATCATGAAAAATAAACTTACAAGAATAAAAAACTTGACACTGCCTAGTGAAGGCTACATGAAATTATCCCAGTGAATAAATGCTAGAGGGGGGTAAAGAATGATACCACTCATGAGCATCCCCTACTAATGAGAAAATGAACATCTTCAAAAATACATCCTCATGATGTATCTCCCACTAATGCATGAGTTCATGAAAATCATGGAGATCCTGAGCAGGGTTGTCCTCTTTACACTCTCTAAATATGGGCAAATACTTGCCCCATTCATTTGGAGTAGGGACAACATTAGGAAAACTAGGAACAACCGAAAAATTAAAAGGAGAAAACCTTTGAGGCAAGATCCTTTCCATTTCGAACCAATGGAGTCACTGATTGATCCTTGAATCATGGAGTCGCCGGGTGAATGATGCACAAATTTGAATGTGTCTGAACTTTTTTCACCATCAAAAGCCAGATCCTAATGTTTTTGTTCCCCCAAGGAACTTCTCAAGCTGAGAAAACAATTGTTGAAAACCTTCTCAAGAAAGCTCCTCTGGGTCAACTTTCAGGTGTGATAAAAGTAGCCACAACTGAAATAGTGAAGTGAAAACAATGGAGTCGCAACAATGGAGTCACCAGATGCATAGTTTCAATCTTCAATGTACTAGGTTCTGATGCACCCTCAGAACCAGTAAGATTTGTTGTTCAATCCTAGGGAAAATCTTCAATTTTGTCCCCAGCAACGACACCAGAAATGTTAGCAATAGAATTCACCTTTGGATTGCAATAGTGGTAATCATGATACCCATCAGTTTTATATGTCACAATAATAAATTGGGGTGGTCGAATGGGTGCATACCCAGGAGAATATCGCTTTTACTAAAAAAAATGGTCGAGGCATGCACAGGTAGGTGAGGTCTTGACCTAACTTTAGTCAGGAAGTTGAGTTTAAAATGAGAAAAGGGAAGACTCTTGGCAGCCATTTCGCATTTTATACTATCCTTATAAGATGCCTACACCAGTGTTTTGCAAACCTTGATTCTTGTCGCAATCCTTGAATAAAACGACGCTATTATTTTGTGTGTTCGCACACTTACCTTGGTCCTCGTTTTCACGACTGCAAGCATGAAAATTTGGTTTTTAAAGCCAAATTAAAATCGTCACTAGATTGTTATCATCACTCTTTATGGTCGATGTGCCTCTAATTTACTCATTATTATACAATTGGTAAGACTCCTTGGTCTGTACTCATTTGGCATTCTTTGATTTCGTTTTATAAATGATTGAGTTTGTAATGCATTGGTGACTAGATTTATATATTCTTTGATCATTTCAATTGGCACATTAGTCACATAAAAACACATTTTTGTTGTGGCAAGACCCTTGGTGTGATTTCGTTGGTTTTAAAACTATGACTATTTCTTGCGCGAGTGTTTTATCCACTTACCATAGGTTTCGTTGGTTGATTGAATGTCATGGTTTTTAACACATATGCATAGTCATTTGAATATGTGTTGGTGGTTGTACTGAGCGTAATGACAGTTTTTCATGGGTCGAAATAGCTCCACCACCTTCGCATGTTCTGTAATAAATGTTTTCCCCCTATCCCAGGTCACCCCTAGTGTTTTCGGGTAATCCTGAGCATGTTGCCCCTGTGTACACTATGTTCAAACCGTAGCCCCTGCACCCTCCTCACCGTGTGTCTCTGTCTATGGAACCGGTGGTCCACATAGAGCCGAATGGTAACCAAGCTCTGTTTTTATTTGACAACGCTCATAAGTATTTAGAAGACAATGGTTGGCTGGTGTTTATACAGAGGTTCGAGGGTTTCAATTTGTTTGTTGCCCAACAATTCGCCCTCACCTTTGATGGGTGCAGGGCTAAAGTAGGTGACATTCAGCTTGAGCTGAATGAGGAATTCATAAGCTCTACTACAGGATTAGCAGCCATGGGCCAGCGATGGTTTAAAAATTCCAAAGTTAATGAGGTACCGTGGCCTTTGCTATTCATATCAAGGAAGGTTGTCTCCTATGACAAAGGTATGCCTATTTCCACCCTTAAACCCAGGTGGCCATGATCTTTTGATAATGGTTAAACAATTTGTGACCTGTGAAGGTCAGTATGGATTGGTTTTTATTTATGACCTCTGGTTGTTAATGAATTTCATGGGTTATCCTTTGAACATGCCACATTACTTCTTGCGTAGTCTTTACAAAATGGCTAAGAGGTTCAAACGCGAGAAGGCTGATAGCAGCTTGTTTCACCATGGCTTGATTAGACTCATCGTCGTCCACCATTTAAACCTTCACGGCGATAATTGGCAAGCCTTTCTATCTCGTAATGGCTTTGTTGATTCAGAGTCTATCCAAATCAACAAGTTTGTGGTTAGTGATACTAAGGTCGGGCCACCCATGCCATTTCATATCCTCCTACCCCCTGCCGAACCCTTGGTTAGCCCTGACATTGACCTAACCGATACTCTAACTAACCCATGCACAAAAGACAAGACCGAGGATGTAAAGAAACCTGTGAGTAAGAGAGTCAAGGGTAATCCTACTGTTGATAGAAAGGGTAAGAAAAATGCTCGATTGATATCGAGACTGGCCTGGAATAAGCCTAAACCAAAAGTTGATCAAAAGCCCATAGTTTTGAGTGAGGACTCGGACTCTGATATCGAGTGCTTCCTAGTTGGAGAATACCCTTATTCCTATGGTCTATGCTCTGAACAACCCTATGAATTTGTATCTAATTTCCCCCCATGCCTAAAGAACAATCCTAACTACCTAGGAATTAGGCTACATAATGAAACCCCTGCTGGCTTACATAAACCCTCACCTGTGTTATCGAAGCCCGAGCAATCATCATGCATCCAATGCAATGTGTGGATAGAGTGTTATTTCACTGATGTCCCCTTGCTACAATCAAAGGTCAAATCGTTAGAAGACCAATTCAGAGTGCTATCAAAAGAAAGGGACAAGCTTCAAGCTAATGACAAGAAGAAAAAAACCACTAGTTCGATTGTTTTCAAGAATGTCGAGGCTGTAACAGCCTTCGTCAATTCCAAATTATCATGACCAAGTTTTTTTGACTATCCAGGTATGCATTTCAATTTTAATTTTGTTTCAGGAGTGGCTTGAATTAATATAATGAATTGGTTATTGGGTTTCGATTAGTTCTGTTTGTTATTCAAAATGATTCTTTCATAGTTTGATTATCGAAAACGGTTATGTTGTGAATCCTGTACAAAAGATTCATTCTGCTAAAATCAAATGTAGTTATGATTTGGTTATATGATTTTGTCATGCCTAGTTTAGTATAAGTGATTCATTAGTTTTTAGTTCGGTTTGGTTTGTCCTTGAATCAATTCTGTTTGATGGTTGATTTGGTTTGATTTTGATTAGTTTCGTTTGTTCCGAATAAACAACACTGTTGACTTTGATTAGCCGGGAACAACCCTGTTTTGTATTGAACTAATATTCTCATTTGGATTTTGGATTACATTTGACCTGTGTAAAAGATCTAATTTTCTATAATTAGGGAGTTGTGTTGATTTATAACGTTTGTGTCAAATCCAAACTGTTTCGATTCGTTCTTGTTTTGATTTGATTGCTGCATGTCTTGAGTTAGCAAGATTTCTTGTATGAGTTGATTTGGTAACGAAAATAGATCTGATGCTGCTCTGTTGGTTTTGATTTTCAAAAATGATTCTGTTAAGCTCAGATCGACATATTTTGTCTCTGCTGAAGTCATACGAAAAACTCGGCTAATAGTTCGTTTTGAAATTGATTCAAGTGATGATTTCGTTGACTGTCAATTGATTTTGTCTGCCCCCAATTGGCAATAACAAACATTTTACAAATCCCACCTATCCTGTTATTAACCGATTTCATTTGTATCAATTTACATACAAGTTTTGATTTGATTTGCAAATAGCATGGGTCATTTGTATATGTTAAATATAATTCTATTAATTTGAAAAAATCATTCTATTGATTTCGTTTGGATTCGAAAATGATTTTGATGATGGCTGAAGCAACATATACTATTGGTGTTGATTTCAATTGGTTCATGAAAATGATTTCATTGCTGTCGAGTTATCCAATATGATTATGTTTACCCAAAATTGTGATAACAAATTGGACAAAGTACATCTATCTCTATAATCATTCGATTGATCATAATCTTGTCTGCCCTCGAATTAGTATTACAATTTTTGGATTTGAATGATTCGTTGGTTTTTGAATAACAATTAGATATTTGTTTAACACTTTGAATTAAATTCTTTGAGTTTTGAATTGGTTTTAAAACGATTCTGTGTTTGATTTAGACCAACTACAAAATTGCAAGATTCTGTAGCTAGTCTTAAAAACTAGATTTTTGTCAATTTTATCAACAAAATATCCTTTTAACTTGTCTATTTTTGTCCTTTCTCAGGTACATACGAATTGCAGTGATCAAATGGGAATGTTTTGACAGTTTAGGGGATATTTGTGTGATTTAATTTTTATCTTAAGTTGTCAGTTTAAGTCAGAAATAGAGACTTGGGATATCATCCCAGATTTTTTGTAAACTGTTTTGATAATTCCCACAAGGATCTTTTACGCTGTGGGAATGTCTTTAAATACTTGTTATTTTTGTAAAATAAGGATCATCCTCACTGTGGGGAGAACTAGACTATGGATTTATGATAGAGACTGAGATGAAAGTTGATGTCTTGTAACAACTTTATCTTTCAATATATCAAACTTTTGTTTCAGGTTTTATTCATATCACTTTGCAATTGATTATAGACTACTTTAGCTATCGTGATTGATTGGAGGTTGATGTGACTTGGGTTATTTGTTATCTATATCTGATTCCTCCTATATTTAACAATACAACAATTAATTTGTTTCAGTTAAATGAATTACAGATTTCTCTTCTTCATTGATCGAATCATTTCGTACAAATCCTTACATGCAGATTTGTCTAAATGTTGTGATTTGTAAATCATAAGATTGCTGTAACTTTTATGTCTTGTTTGTTCTGTTATCGATATTCAAAAGAGCACTGCTACTTACTGTTTACTAGAGTCTTGTAGAGGATTGAGGTGGGTTTTCCCCCATTGAACAGCTAAACTGGATTCGTTACACAGGACAAATTGGAAAGCGTTATCACAGGTTAGCTTATTAATGTTATTCAAGTAGTTTAGATAGATATATGTATAGTTTAGATATGTAGTTAGAGTTAGTATTTTAGTTGTTGATTTTAGATAGTTAGTTTTTATTCTATTTCTTTCTCATAAAACTATAAAAATCAAAAAACAGTTTTGCTATCTTAGGACAGTTTGCAATTGATTTTTGCAGGTTTTCTTCTAAGTCTGTAATTTATAAATATTGTACATTTGTGACTAAGATTTGATTCAGTTGATAGTTGAATGTTAAATTTCATAGAATTATTATAGTTTAAGTAGTGAATTGTATATATTAATAGTTTAGATTTGTTTATTAGTTTGTTTTAAGTATTTAGATTAGTTCATTTAGAGTAGTTTTCTTTTGTTTTCTTAGGACTTAGATTGGATAACGGAGCCGCTAAACCTGTCAGGGTGGGTTATCCCAAATGGCTTGGGTTATTTAGACAACCCCAGACCAGATCCACTCTTCCAGTTGATGGATGGTCAATTTCGCTCATCAACAAGTGGCACTAGAAGGAGGGCCTGAAATTAATTAATGGCATGAGGCGGTCATAAGACTCCTCCACCACCTAATCGCTCACCTATAGTGACAAGAAGTCATTTGAACGATAACATCCCCCCTCAAATAGAAACCACATCAAACGATGATCCATGGATCATAGTTGAGCCAGCAACCCCAAATCCTACAGGTGGTGACATACAAGAGATTGTTCACCAATCTCTTATAAGAACTCATAGTGCCTTAGCCCATTTAAGGCAACCAAATCGACCTTTGGATCAACCTTTAGATTTCTCTGATATCAGAGAACAGCTCGGAGACACTAACCTCACTGTGAAACCTACAGATCCAATCCTCACTCCTGTTGCAGGGGAATCTAGAATACCTCCCTCACCACCTCCATCATCTCCTTCCTCCTCTGGAGGAGATTCTTATGACGAAGGTGATTCCCCTTCTCAACCTTCCACACAAAATACACCAATGGACAACCAGAACAACCCTGCTACACCTTGGCTCAACCAGGATGCAGTAGTTGTACCTGGAGCACAACATCCCTTACCCAAACATCTGGAAAAGTGGCTTCCCAAGTTTGACCCTGACTCTAAAAAGATCATCGAAGATCACATTAAAAATTTTATGTTAGCCATAAGACTCCGCAATGTCGAGAATGAAGACATAGTCTATAGGTTGTTCCCCTATACTTTCGAGGGAAATGCCTCTACATGGTACTTTTCCCAGCAACCCCATACCATCGTGTCCTGGGAAAAGTTCGAGTCATGCTTTTTGGAAAAGTTCGGAGACGGTAAGCCTACGGAAGTCCTAGTCATGGATCTTTCTAACTTAAGAATGAACCCTAAAGAGAAATTTAAAGACTTCAATCAAAGATTCTTAACACTTAAGAACCGAATCCCTGCAAATTCCATGCCTGCTGAGAATCTCATAATAGCATACTATACTAAAGCCTTGCATCAAAGTATAGCTATTTGGTTTAAACGATCCAAGAAAGCCATGTTGTTAGAATCCTTCGAGGAGGCCAGTCAGATTGAAAAAGACATACTTAGTCTAAAAGACTCTACTAGCAATGAAACAGAATCTAGTTCATCTTCCAAAAAGAAGATCGAAATCCTCCCTAGACCTACTCAGAGTAAAACACAACCTGAAACCTCTGATTTAGAAAACTTAACTAAAGTCGTTCAAAAACTGTCGAATCAAGTTATAGATTTAAAAAAGATGACCGAAGATAATTCCTCGAGCAAAGGGCCTTATAGGCCACCGTTCAGGAAATATTTTCCCACCAACCGACCTAATTCAAATACTGAAGGTCTTAATCTAGAAAGTTTGCAATACGCCCTTCAAACAATTCTAGAGGCCTAGGATAACTTGATGCCTCCTGAGATTCCTGAGGAGGTACCTGAACAAGAGACAGTTCAAGAAGAAGAGTCTTCTCCAAAAATTTTTGGACACTTCTCGGATAACATATTTCAAGTTAACTTCGAGACAGTGCATCCCTATAACACCAGGAGTAAGACAACAAACAAACCTTCTGCCGAAAATACTACGATCTCCCCTCCAAAACAATCTAAACCATATGAGACTAAACAGAGCCATGTGAAACCCAACTTAGATTATGATTTAGTGGAAGATCTTAAAAAGTTGAGAGCTAACATTTCTGTTTATGAGTTATTGAAATTTCCATTTCTGCTACAAAAAATGTTACAGAATATCTCAGAGAATGGAAAAAATGGTAATTCAAGCAGTAGCAAGGTTGTGCAGAATAAAGTTCCTCAGAAGAATTCCAATAAAAACAATCCTGATCCTCAAGATAAAGGGAGTCTTCTTGTAAATAATGTAAATAATGTAGATAAAGTATATTTAGAAACTATGAGTAAAAATCCACAAGCTACCACCCTTAGTACTCGCAAAAACGTACCTCCATTTTTGTTAACTTTCAAAATTTTTAATAGAAACATGCACAATTGTATGGTAGACTCAGGAGCATCATCCAATGTGATGTCGTGGTCTATATGCCAGAAGATTAACACTGAATTTGAAACATCCACTTTAAAAATCATACAACTTGATCGAAACAGTGTTAAAGTTATAGGCGAATTAAGAAATGTGCTGATAAGATTGTCCTCTAACCCCAAGGTTCATCAAGTTATTGATATTATTATTGTGGATATTCCAGAAGTGTATGGTCTGTTTTTAAGTAGGGACTGGTCAGAGCAGCTACACGGCTATTTCACGATAGATTGGTCTTACCTGTGGCTTCCAGAAAATGGAAAGCCTAACAAGATCAAGGTAAATCGTGAACGCTACCTCAAATTCACGGTCACAGATTTGAACGATCCAAACGAGCCATTCACACCTTCTGTTGATTCACTCGAAGTAAAAGGGATGGATACCTTTTTCAGCAATTCCATGGCCGAGGCTTAAGCTATCACCAACCCAGAACAATAGTCCGAGATTGTGGCATATGAGTAGCCAGTAGCTTCTACACAACGGTCTCATACACCCGATAAAAATCAAATTTGGTCTCTTTATTTTGACAGGTCTAAGTCCAAAGAAGGAGCTAGTGTAGTCTGCATTATCATCGATCCGATAGGTAACAAGACATTGATTGCATGTAGGCTTGAGTTTGAATGTACTAATAACACTGCAGAATATGAGGCTTTACTGCAAGGTCTCAAAAAAGCTTTAGATATGAACATTCAAAAATTGACCGTTTTTAGCGACTCCAAAATCATGGTTAGAAAGGTACGAGATTCTATCCACTGTCTGTCTCCGCATCTTAAAAGCTACCAATCTGAGGTATGGAACTTAATGAATAAATTTTCTTCTTTCAATATAAATTCTATTCCTAGATTGAATAATTCCGAAGCTGATCTATTATCTAACGTAGCTTCCAAACTCTTTCCTATAGAAGGCTTATCCCTAGATGCATTCTCCGTCGAACGGTTGTTCAGACCATCAATGCCCAACAACATCACGAACTGGAGATTCTTTGACGACGATCAACAGATCATTAGCTTCTTGCACATGGAAGAAACCTTTCAAGGCGTGGTGATAGAAGAATGCACACACGATGACAATTTGCACGATTTCACAGTAATACCAGATCCGAGAACTCCTAAAACGTCATCGAACCTGGTAAATTTGATCCCTAAATCTATAGTTATATTAGAGAAATTTTACGATCTTCAATATAAATTTAAAAATTTGGTCAACTGTAAAACCAATAGTTCCTCGTTATCTTATGAAAAAGTAAACTTAGGAACCAATGACAATCCGCAGTGCATTAATTTAGGGTTGGGGTGTTCTCAAAAAGAAAAAGCTGCATTTATTAAATTGTTTAAAGAATTTAAATATGTCTTTGCATGGATGTATGATGACCTTAAAAATTTCGACCCTAACATCATACAACATGTCATTCCTATGAAACCCCAAACCTTACCCTTTCAACAAAAATTGAGAAAAATGCACCCTAAGCTCGAACCAACTGTTAAAAAATAATTGAATAAGCTCCTAAATGCTAAGATAATTTTTCCAATTAGGCACACTCAATGGGTTTCTAACCTTGTCCCTGTCCGGAAGAAAAGTGGGGAAATTCGACTATGTGTCGATTTTCGAAACCTTAACAGAGCGTCTAATAAAGACAACTATCTTGTCCCACCCATGGAATAGATCCTTCAATAGGTATCTAGTTCTAAGAGGCTATCCTTAGTGGATGGTTTCTCAGAGTACAACCAAGTCCTAATGTCTCCTCCGAACCAACTTAAAACTACCTTCCGCACCCCATGGGGCACCTACACTTATCAAAAAATGCCCTTTGGATTGATTAATGCTGGTGCCATTTTCTAGAGAGAAATGGACATTTCTTTCTGAGGCCTAATCAATCAGTCCATCATAGTTTAATTATATTATGTTACTATATTCTCTAAAAACAAAACCGATCATCTAGCTCACTTATGATCCATTCTACATCGATGTCGTAAATACAACATTTCCTTGAATCCTAAAAAATCCATCTTTGCAGTAGAACACGGTAAACTCTTGGGATTTATTGTGTCGAGCGAAGGGATGATTATCGACCCCAAAAGGACTCAAGTCATCGCGAGGCTTCCCCCTCCTACATCCAAAAAATCTATGCAGTCTTTCTTAGGCTAGATTAACTTCGTGAGGAGATTCATCCCGAGTTTCTCTGAAATGGTCAAGCCTTTACAGAATTTAATTAAGAAAGAAACCCAATATCACTTGGGATCTCTAGAAAATCAAGCTTTTAATGCAATAAAGAAGGCCATAATAGATGCTCCTTCTCTCATGAACTACGACTTTTCTCAAGACTTTACACTCTACACTTTTGCTTCTGATCATTCCTATGCCGCTGTCCTAACTCAAAAGAACGCCGAGAACAATGAAGTACCTATTGCCTTTATGAAATCTTCTTTCAAGGGTGCTAAACTTAATTACCCAGTGGTGGATCAACAAGCCTACGCTGTTTTCAAAGCAGTCAAGCACTTCCAGTCCTATCTTTTGAAATCCAGGACAAAGATCATTGTCCCATACCCAGTCGTCAGGAACCTATTAGTGCAGAAAGAATTAGGAGAAAAGAGGGCTAACTAGGTCACCTCCTTGCAGGAGTACGACGTAGAAATCACCCCAGAACAGATAGTGAGAGGCCAAGGGTTATGTAAGTTAGTTGCTGACTCAGCAATAGGACAGTAGGAAGAAATCAATACGTCAAATCTAGGACTGCATGATCAAAATGCAATCTGTTGCGCACAAAACTCTGTTAGTTCTTGGTACGATGATACAAAATTTTTCCTTGAGCATGGGTCAGCCCCCCGTCACCTAGATCCCACTAAAAGAAGAGCATTGATATTAAATTATGACTCCTTTCATTTGGTTAATGGTATTTTGTTTCATCAAAATTTCGATGGCGTACTGATGCACTGTCTTGAGAAGGACGAAGCAAAAAAAGTCTTACTAGAGTTGCATGTAGGAGAAGCTGGTGATCATTTTGGTGGTGACACCACTGTCCATAAGGTTTTAAGAGCTGGATATTATTGGCCCATGCTTTTTAGAGACGCCCATGCCTTGTGTCATAAGTGTACCATTTGTCAAAAAGCATCAGGGTGGTTACAAAAACCAACCTTTCCTTTGTAGCTCGTTTCAGTAGATTCTCCTTTTCAACAATGGGGCCTTGATATCATAGGTCCAATCAACCCTCCATCCTCACAACAACATAATTTTATCATAACTGCCATAGATTACTTTACCCGATGGTCTGAAGCTGCCACTTTAAGAACTGTGAATACCAGTCAGGTAATTGCCTTTTTAAATTCGAATATTATCACTCGTTTTGGTATCCTTGACTGTCTAGTATTTGATAATGCCTCTTATTTTTCCTCTCTTGAGATGAGTGAGTTATCTTTAGAAAAAGGAATTAAATTGAAGTATTCTTCTAGCTACTACCCTCAGGGCAACGGATTGGCAGAATCAACAAATAAGAACTTGATTAAAATCATCAAGAGAACGGTGGCTGAAAATCACAAAAATTGGCACAATGCATTGTTAAACACACTTCGGGCTGATAGGGTAACACCAAATATTGTTGTAGGTAACTCTCCCTTCTTTCTCATTTATGGTAGAGAAGCAATTCTGCCACCACACATTCTTCTTCCTTCACTACAATTATCACATAAAATTCAAGAAGAAGATTGTCCTCCTTTGGAAAACCGAATTAACGCTTTGATGAAGATAGAAGAGGTAAGAGCACAAGATAAATGTAAGTTAGATCAGCATCAACTATTGGTTAAAACATGGTTTGATTCTAACTCTACTTCTAAAAGGAATTTTGGAGTAGGTGACCTCGTCTTGAAATGGGACAAACTGCATGAGGGAAAGGGAGAACACACGAAATTTCAAAACTTATGGCTTGGACCATTTTTAATTGCTAAGAAGTTGGGTCCCAGCTCTTTCTGATACCAGAATCTGGAGGGGCAGCCTGACACCTATACGGTGAATGGCCAAGCTCTGAAGAGATATTTTTCCTGATGACGACTCTTTGTATATTATGTACATATTTTTCTTTTGTTTGCTTTTGTTTTGTTGTTATCTTTTTGATTTCTCCTTTGCGCTCATCAGTTTGTGATTTTGGAAATACACATACCTGAATGCTGAAATATTCGGACAAAGAAAACAGAAAATTCCATCACTGAAATGACTGCTAAAAATTGTATAAACATCAATTGTATACTTCATAAATTTACATCTGTGTTGACAAAAAGTTGTTGTTTGAAAGAAGTCAACTGATTTCAATCTCTGAGTAAAGCCTATCATGATCATCTATTATCTTTTTACGCTGTCCCTATTCCTTAAGGGAATGACTCAGAAGATGTCTCCCTGTCTTAGAAAGTTGGTTCTGTAAATGAAACATCTCTGGATATTAATAAAGGACAGTTCTAAAAAATTCTGAAGAGGTCTGTAAAAAAAAAAAATGTTAAAAATCATAATTTTTAGCGTCACCCCGCTCGACTATATATCTTAAAAAACAAAATAAATCAATAAAAGAGTTGTGGGAAGTGCTTGTAAACCCGCCAAGATACTGAACAGGTCTGCTGGCAGCGGGTAGATGCATGCATGATGCCAAGACAACTTCGTCGGGGTACTGAACAGGCCTGTTGGTAGTGAAGCAATGTTGGGTATATGAAAATTTGCAAATATGAAACCTCTTGACCTTAATTTGTCCTTTATCCTGATCTAGAACTTCTTGGCAGGATACGGATGTCAGAGTGGGTTAAATGGCAACCTTGTCGAGGCTATGAACGCCTGTTGGCAGCAGTGGTTCTGTCAACAGTATTGGGGATTTTATCTTTAATATCGTGGCTCGCTTATCTTAAGACTGTTATAATCTTTCATCCTTTAAAAATTGCTGGAATATTTGGTTAATGATGATGTTTACACGATTTTCTAGCTGTTATTTTTGGGTTAGAATTTTTCTCATTATCCTCATCTGAATTTGTTCTTTTGGCAGAGATAACTGCTTCTACCAGTGTGTCGCCATTGTTGGCAGCCATTTCGCATTTTATACTGTCCTTATAATCCTCCTACACCAGTGTTTTGCAAACCTTGATTCTTGTCGCAATCCTTGAATAAAATGACGCTATTATTTTGTGTGTTCACACACTTACCTTGTTCCTCATTTTCACAACTGCAAGCATGAAAATTTGGTTTTTAAAGCCAAATTAAAATCATCACTAGATTTCTATCATCACTCTTTATGGTCGATGCACCTCTAATTTACTCATGATTATAAAATTGTCAAGACTCCTTGGTCTGTACTCATTTGGCATTCTTTGATTTTGTTTTATAAATGATTGAGTTTGTAATGCATTGGTGATTGGATTTATATATTCTTTGATCATTTCACTTGGAACATTAGTCACATAAAAACACATTTGTGTTGTGGCAAGACCCTTGGTTTGATTTTGTTGGTTTTAAAACTATCACTATTGCTCACGCGAGTGTTTTATCCACTTACCATAGGTTTCTTTGGTTGATTGAATGTCATGGTTTTTAACACATATGCATAGTCATTTGAATACACACCGGTAGTTGTATTGAGAGTAATGACTATTCTGAATGGGCCGAAATAGCTCCACCACCTTCGCACATTCTGTAATAAATGTTTTCCCCCTATCCCAGGTCACCCCTGGTGTTTTCGGGTAAGCCTAAGCGTGTTTCCTCTACGTACACTATGTTCAAACCCTAGCCCCTGCACCTTGGTAACCGTGTGTCTCTGTCTATGGCACTGATGGTCTGCATAGAGCCGAATGGTAACCAAGCTCTATTTTTATTTGACAACGCTCATAAGGATTTAGAAGACAATGGTTGGTTGGTGTTTATATATAGGTTCGAGGGTTTCAATTTGTTTGTTGCCCAACAATTCGCCCTCACCTTTGACGGGTGCAGGGCTAAAGTAGGTGACATTCAACTTGAGCTGAATGAGGAATTCATAAGCTTTGCTATAGGATTAGCAGCCACGGGCCACCAATGGTTTAAAAATTCCAAATTTGATGAGGTACCGTGGCCTTTTCTATTCGTATCAAGGAAGGTTGTCTCCTATGACAAAGGTATGCCTATTTCCACCCTTAAACCCAGGTGGCATGATCTTTTGATAATGGTTAAACAATTTGTGACCTGCGAAGGTCGGTATGGATTGATTTTTCTTTATCACCTCCGGTTGTTAATGAATTTCATGGGTTATCCTTTGAACATGCCGCATTACTTCTTGCATAGTCTTTACAAAATCGCTAAGAGGTTCAAACACTATAATGCCCATATACTTCTAAACATCATTAAGATTCATAAACGTTTTATTTGGTAAACTGAAATAATATCTTCTTAGCATAATAGTGATTCTCATAACAACAACTTGAATAACTTAGATTTATCAATAAATACTGATTTCATGACAGAAATAAATAAATACATAACTTAACAAAGTACCTGGTTCCGATGCTAATTGTTGTTGCTTTCCTGCTGCCTACTGCTACACAGATCAACCATGCCACAAACAAGCAAATAACTACCCAAAACTACTGTCCTCCCTGCCAACTAGGAAAACTACCTAGCTCCAGGATATCTATGGATATCCTGGCCCTCCGTGCCCAAAACCTCCAGCAACCCGGTGCCTCCCCTGATCAAAGCCACAGTCCAGAACACTCTTTTCCTTGCTCACAGCAAGCCAACAGTCCACAAAATATACCACAAGCTCACAGCCAATACAATAATGCACAAAAAATGCCACATAGAAATTCTTCTCATGGAAAAATGAAATGGTTCTCGGCCAATACAACCGACTAAGCAATACAGTCTGCAACATCCATCCCCGCTGAATGGTGCACACATCCCCCTCTTCCCATCCATTATTCCTCCCTGCCGACTCAAGTAATTACTGCCTCAACCACCCCCCCATCCTCCATCCTTCATCCCCCGTTAATGTTTTTATTTTCTCGGGATTTCTAGGCTCTCGCCCTGCATATGCAACCCCCGTCTGCATACGGGACCCCTGTTATATCATTTCTTTTTTTTTGATCTCTTAAATTTATGTCTTAGGTCAGTAAATGTAGTCTGCAGTTCAATATTACTTTATTAACCACAATTATTCTCTTTAATTAAATCTCACTTAATAATCTTTAACCATTTATAAATTTAGGGTCGTTACATACACCCACCCTTCAAGAAACTTTGTCCCAAAGTTAAGGTGTCGGATGGTACAGAGGAGAAGAGCATGGTTCATACGTTCACAACAAGTAACTGACAATATCAGTAAGTAAATCAAGAAGTCCATACATACTAATGTATATGTACAAGGAATGCATGTGTAGCTAGTACATGCAAACCTCGTACATGTACTAATAATCAAACTGTCATTCTTTAATAATTTACGTATGCATTCAATCCAGTCAGCAAGGCTAGTCTTTTATAAAAGAAAACAATCATTTATCTGTGTGAGAAATATTTTATTACAATTGTCCAGTTCAGTAATTTATTTTAAACAACTGTGTTTTAGTTACACAATAATGAATATTCATATATACACATTCTCCTTTTTTTTTGAAGGGACGGCATCACATTCCACCACATGACAGATCTCCATATGTCTCAACTATTCTACTCATCCTTCCTTCCTAACCTACTTCCGTCTCCCATCCTATCCGTCCTCTGCTAGACTATCTTGGAGCACCAACTATAATGGCCTAACTCCAAATAGAACCCGTAAGTGGAAGTGTCGCTATCTCAACCAAGCTTCCCTAGCAGGCAACTGACAGTCCTCATCACACGTCTGAGGAGCGTGAACCAGCACCATCCTCCTAGGAATTCAGGTTTCGGAGGATACATGGTGGGAAACACCTCCACCCCTCCTAGCAGTACCAGGGTCAACACCCTATAATGGAGGATACACGGTGGGAAAATCCTCCACCCCTCCTAACAAAACCAGGGTCAACACCCTATAATGGAGGATACACGGTGGGAAAATCCTCCACCCCTCCTAACAGAACCAGGGGCACCGTGTTGCTGGAGGTTTTGTCATCATTTATTTAGTTTTGGGCAGTGTTACTACCAAAATCATAGCATAATCATGAATTAGTCCACATATCATAGCAATGCATCCAAATCAATATAATTTCCCACATATTATTCATACCATAATGTTTCTCAGCAGTGGTCCACATATCCACTTTCATCATCATTATCACTTGGCTATTTCATAGCCCATAATGTGCAGATTAGTCTGCAACACAAACTCATAAACTTCTATGCATTATCATCATATAATTGCATGCTTTCATCATTTCAGTTTGGTATCCCCGTACCAATGCATTAACATCAAAGTTTTCCCATTAGATTTCACAGTATCCCATAATTCATACTCTTTACTCATTCACAAGATTATCATTTACCAAAATATATTTCAGCGTATCCAACATCATTCCAACAGTATTAAACATTCAACAATTTCTCTTTCTCACAATATGTCACATCATATACATCATCATCAATAGCATTTAAACATTCATGAAATTTTCATTCACATAATAGATCGCATTACCTGCATCATCATCAATAACACTTAAACATTCATTACTGTTCATAAGTTTAAAGTTTAAGTATATCACTTAATAGTTTCACTGTGACTAGGAAATATAGTGTATAGGCCTCAGGTAATCCTGGCCATCTAAGTCAAAAAGGTGGTGTTACCTACACCCCACCTTCGAGAATCTTGTTCTCGAGGTGGTCAAAATAGTGAAGGATAGTCTCGCCGCAGGGTATCGGCATCCTCCCAAGAAGTAGATCCCGAACTATACTTGTCCCACTGGACCTTAACTTGGTCTACCATATGGTTTCTGAGCTGTCGGACTCTACGGTCCAATATGCGTAACAGTTCGACCGTGAGGGTTCCCACGTCTGATATCTGCAATTCTTTCCAATTTAGTTTATGTGATCCATCAGCAACATAATGACGTAAAACAGATACATGAAATACATTATGATTTTTATGCACGTGGGGTGGCAGTACGAGACGATAGGCAACGGTTCCGATTTTCTCTTGGACCCTAAATGGCCCTATAAACCGTGGTGAAAAAATTGTCCCCTTCTCAAACCGTATGGTACTCTTATTAGGCCTAATACAGATGAAAACTTGGTCCCCAACTTCATAACTTCGTTCGGTCCTGTGTGCATCATCATAACTTTTATGTCTATCTTGTGCTTCCTTTAGCCTCTGCCTGAACTGAATCAACTGTTCCTCCATTTCCTGAATCAATTATGGCCCAACTGTTACTCGGTCTTCAATTCTATCCCAACTCAATGGTGTTCTGCATGGCCTTCCATACAAAGCTTCGTATGGTGGCATTCCGATGGAACTATGATAATTGTTATTGTAGGCAAACTCTACCAAAGGTAGGTGCTTCTCCCACTGGGTTAGATTATCCATTACATACATCCTAAGAATGTCTTCCATGACTTGATTTACTCTCTTGGTTTTCCCATTTGTTTCAGGATGATAAGTTGTGCTTAAGTTCAATTGAGTCCCCAATGCTAACTATAAACTTGTCCAAAATCTAGAAGTAAATCTGGAGTCCCTATCTGAAATAATCTTCTTAGGTATCCCGTGCAAACGGATAACCTCACTTATGAACACTTGTGCCACAGCAGTAACATCATATGTGTCTCTAACTAGAATGAAATGAGCACTCTTGGTTAACTTATCCACTATCACAAGAATGGCATTGTGTCTATGAGATGTGAGTGGCAACCCTACAACAAAATCCATTGACATGACTTCCCACTTGGACATAGGAACGTCATGTGGTTGTAGGAGGCCTGTTAGGTGATGGTGCTCGGCCTTCACTTGTTGACACTCTAAGCATCTGGCGACGAAATGGACTACATTGCTCTTCATGCCTACCCAAAAGAAGATTTTCTTCATCTCCACGTACATCTTCTTCATGCCCGGATGCGCACAATAAAGTGATCTATGGGCTTCCTTCAGTATGATGCTTCGAATATCCCCATTCTCTGGGATGTACATCCTTCCTTGATATCTCAACAATCCATCTGTTTCTAGATTATACCCTTCATACTTTGGA
>JASDQU010507063.1:0-26987 GCA_032191745.1 Picea mariana
TTTTGGATTGCAATTTTGGGACATCCAAGTAGTATCTCTCTAACCACAGTCCACACTGGTCGCAAGGTGAAGCAACCTTTTGAGCAGAAGGGGGGTTTGCTGATTCCCCGAGGGTTTCATAAGGTGGCTTAATACCAGGAAAGTCAGGGTTATCTCGCAAACAAGGAGGCAAGTTATCAAGGAAGTCGTAAGGAGATTCGTCACCACAGAAGCCCTCTTCAGCAAGAAAACGCTCAATGCTCGAATCAAAGTCCTCGCTGACCACGATAGGCTCTGTTTTGGCAGGGGGCTTAGATTTATTTCTCTCCATGCGAGAGATCATCCTTGAATTTTTCTTGTTCCTAGCAGCAGTCTTCGCCCTAGCCTTTGTGGTTGTAGGCTTAGCAACTTTAGTCACAGCCATAGGCAAATTCAAAGGTGAGTCGGGTTTAGGTTCGGGTAGAAAAACACTGTAGGGTACAGGGGTAGACTTACTCTTGGATACCATAGGCTTATCGACCTGTGGAGGATTTGATTCCTCAAAACCATTACGGTTGAGAAAATCGTGCCAGGAATCTCGACGTAACCCCAATTCATAAACAACCAGCATTTTAATCAACCCAACATGGAAGAGGCTAGTGTCAACCTGACTTCGCTTGTACTTCTTAGCCATTTTAAATAAACTTCGGTGCAGATAGTGTGGCATACTAAGCTTGAAACCCATAAACACCATTAATAAACGTAGATGAAACAGGAAAACAAACCCATACCTTCCTTCACAAGTAACGAATTGCTTGATAATCATCAAGAGATCATACCAGCGGGGTTTCAACATCTTCGCAGGTAAACCTCTGTTGCACGAATTCACTGTTCGAGACCGAAATAACAATGTCCATGGGACATCATTTACCTTGTAACTTTTGGACCATTTTTGTCTCTTGACAGGTAGGCTAGTCACCAGGCTGAGAGATTGTTCGGTGATTTCAAGCTGGACATCTCCAACTTTGGCTCGGCAGCCATCGAATGACAATGAGAATTTCCGAGCGACAGAGATGTTAAAACCATCGAACTTCCTTATAAACAAAAGCCACCCGAACTCTTCAAGGTCGCTATATGCACCATCGAATGTCAACAGCGCTTGGCATCCATTAGGTTCGACCCTCACAATAGGAGCCATAACCTCTGTACATGGTAGGGTTCACACCGAATGAACAATGCATAGAGTGAAAACGATAGGGTTTCAATAGATTGAATGCTCAACGAGACAGGAAACAACTCCATGCGTGCGAAGGTGATGGGATTACCATCGCCATGCATTGCATTAATGACATGTACAGAGCTGTTAAAACCATAATCATTTAAAACAACGTGTCAATCAGCAAACAGGTGAATCATCACCTCTACGTGTCATTCATCCGAGTCAGAATCAACACCTCATGTGATAGTTATGCGCCAAGTGTTAAATTTAATGAATCACAGTACCAGTATTAACTATCGATCTAACATGCCAATTCCATCGCTCAATCAATCGCTCAACCACAAGGTTCACTGCTAATACATAGCTCGGGACTATGAAACATTCAACGTATAATCCAACTTTGCAAATAGTATGCCAAGTATTAATTCGTGAAGTCGAATATGATCAACCCATGCACCTTAAACCATTGATTTTAGACCTTATAAACTTGCCCATGTATTCGGTGTATATTCAAATGTTTGCATTCCAATATTTTGAGAACATTATGATCGAAAGATTTTCATATAATAACTGAGTGAAAATCCATAATAAGGATAAAAGAAATAAGGCCAAATCCATTACAATTTTCATAAGATCAAAACAAAACCAATAACTTTTATGCCCAAAGGTTTAGCAATCAAATCATATCTAAATGTGAATCAATACATAAGTTTGAGAAAACCTTTAGCAGTCATGTGATAAACCAGTGGTCAAGTGTCTTTCAGCAAATCAACCAAAAAAAGACGACAATCTAAACAACGAAAGAGGTGTTTTCACACTTGCAGTTGTGAAAACTGAATCGAAATCGAATTGTAATTGTCACAAAATGAGACGAATGTCTAGAAGCACAATGCGACAATGATTTGTCGTAATACCACAAGGGGTGTAGGCAGCTTTTTGAGAGCAATCAAAAAAATTGGGTTGGCTGCCAACAGTTTTTCCATTAATTCCCAAGTCTGCTTCGTCATGACATTGGCTTCTGAATATAAGTCAAGGACCACATAGTCTATCTCATACTCTCCTATCTGAGCATTCAAGTGTAATTCTTCATACTGCTTGATTAAATCTTGTAATTCTTGTACAACACCTTTATCTTGAATCAACTTAACACAAGTTTGTAAGAATTCCATGAGTTTTCTTTCCTCTTTCCCTTCCGTTGGTGATGCAGATGGATCAAACACCTGAGGCATACCGTATTCTTTGATTTCTAGTTGTCTCTTTGATGAATGTCATTTATCTCCTTTGAAATCTTTCCTTACCTCCTCGAATATCTGCCTTTCTTTCTTAGCATCAAACGTTGGGGTCTTTTCTGTAGCTTTACTGACTCCGTGGTCATTTTCAGTCCTTCCTTGGGTTGCTCTATCTTCCCTTGTAGCAACACCTCCTCGAGTAATAACAATGAATCTAGGGTCTATTCCGCGAGGTTCAACATATATCAGTTGTACTTGTGAGTTCTGTTGGGGTCCTTGTTTTTCCCTGAAGTTTAGCTAGCAGCACAGGGAATTCTTCTATGACATGCTCGAAGGAGTTACAGTAACTACAGGTTGTGTAGGGATTCTGACAATCCCTTGCTAAATGGCCTGGTTGCATGCAGTTGTAACATATTATTTGTCCTCAGCCTCAGCCCATACCTCCTCCTCATCCTCATCCTTTGTAGCCACCACGAGGAGTGAAATTTCCTCTTCCCAGAGAGTTGTACTATGGAGTGTTTCCCTCTTGTTGTACTTCGCCTTGAATTTTGTATATGTCTCTCAACCTTTCATGCATGAGATCATAAGCTCTACAATCCCGATCATCATGCCCCACTGATTTGCAGTATGTACAATACAAGTTTGTGGATGTTTGGACATACTTCTGCATGTAGTAGCACTCATCTGGGCGATTCCTATTTCTACATACCTCGTACCAAGGTAGGTTAACTTTCTTTAAGGGGCTCGGTGCCACTGATGCCAAGTACTCATGAAATAAGGGGAAATTTTTCCTGATCATGGACTTCTGATCTGCATCTGACACACAAGATATCGTTCCTTTTTTCTTTTACCTTGTCTTTCTTCATATCCTCGACCTGTAAAGACAAACTAGTTAGCTGGCTCATGATCTGGCTAATGCCTGAGCTAGATTCTCCCATCAGTGCTAATTCAAGCTTCATGGCGATCTCCAAATCTTCTACTGCATCAAAGGGACTCTTATGTGTGGTAACAACACAGTGATGAACCACTCTTTGTTCTGTTCATCGGGGATCTAGAAAGTTAATCGACCTATCAGGGTCTTGAATCTCTGGTTGAACTCCCAAATAGGTTCTGCTACCTTTTGTTTAATCTCTTTTAGTTCTGTAATACATTATGATTCTGACTTAGGTTTCTTAAACTCTGCAATCAACACATTCTTGATCTCATTCATGGGCTTAGGCTATGCTAGTCCTTGGACCAATTTCATGTACCAGCTCAGTGCGTGGTCCCTTACCGTAGTGCTAAACTGGGTTCTCTTGATGGCTTCATTGGTTATACTTTTAATATTCCATACGACCTTGCACAGAAACCAATGCTGATCTGGATCTTCAGATCCATCTCCTCTAAAGATGGGGAGTCTCATTTCATCTACCATAAAGATGACTAGGATTCTTGTCTGAGTAGATGCTAGGCTATTGGTAATAGTACTTTGAAGACTCTGGTGGTTCTGACTATTCTAACTGCTAAGTGTTGTTGGGACAACAAGAGGATTAACATTACTTACCTCAGTAGTTTGCGTAGTTCCTGAGGTTTTTGGCTCACTTTGGCTCAGTTCTTCTGCTTCCCCTTCTTCTGTTCTGGTGGGCTCTAGATACTCTTCATTAGTTATATATACCTCTTCTCCACTATAGAAACCTCCTTCTCTGTAATTTTTCTTAAACAAATTTTCAAGGTGAGCTCCAAGGAATACTTTCCCACTACATGTATGCCCTGCTTCTGTGTCGCTGTCATTGTCTGAGATCTTGAACATTAGCCTTTTTAGGTCCGATCAATCTACTGTGTCTTCAAGATGTGGTTTTCATGCAAGATCATCTTGATTCTTAGCTTCAAGAAGTGAAATTTTTTTCCTCTGGGTCCCTTTAAAAAGTATCTCTCGGCTTGACTATACGATTTTGTTTTATCAACAACAAAATCAGTGATATACCCTTCGATGGTACTATCAAACCAGTGATCTACTTCTCTGGATACAACATTGTTGACTCTCTTGACCTTCTGGATCAATGCTGGTGTCCAAACCATAGGGGGTCTAGATATGATTTGAAACTGTTTGTTAGCTAACCTATCCAACCACTCATGTAACTCCTGATGGATTCCTTGAAAGAAGATCTCGTGAATGTTACTGATGATGTATCTTTGTATCCAATCTTCAATTCTTATTTTAGGGTTCTTGTTCTAGGCTTCAACAAAGTCCTTCTCTTGATCCTCTACCCAATTGTAAATCTCTGTCTTCGATGGGAACCACCTTGACATTTCCTTAAAAATATTCTGGTCCCGGAAATGGAAACATTTGTTGGCACAAGGGTATATCCAGGGTTCAGCTCCAAGAGTGCACCAAAAATCCCTAGCTACTGGCCTTTTTGGCAACACCTATGAAGCAGATGCAGTCTCACCTGAAGCAACTATGAGGGAGTTGCAGGACAGAGTTGTCTACAACCAGGGGAATATCAAGTATTTCTTATTGCAACAACAACATAACATGCATCTATCATTAAACTAGCTAGATCTTTCCCTCACAGCTATATATCTAATCTAATACAATAATGCAAACAACAATATAACAACATCATAGCTCAAGGAATCAATCACGCACACAACAATAGATGTATGTGGTTCACCCTCTCTCTAGGGCTACATCCACATAATTGTTCTTATGACATATTAAGGTAAATCTTACAGTTTTGATCTACGCTTTGGCGTGCAGATCCTCTCTCTCCATCTCTCTTCCTTCCTATGCACCCAACTATAGGACTTGATCTTCGCACCCAGCTGAAGATCTTACAATACCAGAAGGCTCTCTCTCTCAACACTTCTCCCACCCTTAATACAACATTCTCCCAATGAATAATAACCGACAACAAGGCTCAACCATAGTACTGACCTGACCTAGGTCCTCTAGACCTCTATTTATACATTATACTCCCTCACTGACAACCTTAAGTAAAAAACTAGGTGTCAAAAACCCTAATTACCAAAACCCTAGGTGTCTACAACCCTAGGTCAACTTGACCCATTCTTTCCAGGCTTCACCAGCCTGTCTTTCCCTCTCCATATCGTGGTGCTCCAAGGCATCTAATGCTAGATTTTTCCACTTCCTGAGTCATCCTCAGTCTGTCTTCCTTGCTGATTTGTCATCCTTGATCTCCTCATCCAACAACTTTCTTTTCTGCACTTCACTCCATCTTTTTTGTTCTTTTGCTCGCTTCGACCCAGTGATAGTCACTGTGTCTCCTGTGATACTCGCTTTTTCCCTTTTCTTCCTCGTTCTTCACTTCCTTCCATAACCTAGGGCCAACATATAGTGGTAAATATTTTCAAGAGCATCTGCTTTTTAAAATGACTTAAGAACAAGAAGATGAAGATCTTTGCAAAAACATGGATAACTACAAGAATTCATTATTCATTTAATGCTTAGCAGACAACAAGGTTCAAGTGTAACAATGTTTTAAAGAAAAATCCTTCTTTTATATTTCCTTGAAACTGTCTACTCCTGGTGAAATAAATACCTACAAAAGTCTCTAGAAAAAAACACAATCTAAAATATCAAAGACTAATGATATCATGTCACTGGAACATGTATCTCATAGCTATTTTATTAAGAGAAAATGTAAAATGAGGATGCATTAGACTCTAAGCTAAACTAACAAAATGCAGCTTTTATTTACTATCCTACCCTACCTAAAAAGAAAGGGAGAATCTTTATTCAAGTGTAAGAACTCTTACAATGTAACCATGTGCAGAGCAAGATAAGAAACATACTCATATCCATGTATGAAAAAGTTGCTTCAGTGATTACCTGGATATGAAGAACCAACCAACCTACTTGTTTGGGCCTCAGAAGGTGTTGAAGAAGAGAATAGTATTGTGGCCTGATGATCTCTTGAAACCAAATTTCAATGTAATCTTGATGTGCATCAACAATAATTTCTATTCTCTCCTTCATCATGTTGTGCAGCTCCTTTTCTTCTGGATGTTTGATTTCTGAAGTACATAAAGGATCTGCTGAGATGGATGTTGAGAAATCATCAATCTCAGGTCTTAATGATTGCTCTCCACTAGGTGTAGTCCATAATTTATCAGTTTCCTTCGCATTTTGGTGAGGAAAATCATTTTGTAGCTCATAGGACCTTGATTCTTCTAATATTTCTGGAGAGGTAGATAAGTTCTTGACTATTGTCAAGATGTGTTCTTCCTGAAAAGAAGAGATTGCAGATGTTGCTAGGATTTGAGAGAGTTATTCCAAACTGATGGTCACCTTTGAATTCATCTTGTTATTTGATAAAACTTGGTTCACACAAAAATGATGTCCACAAAGTTAGGATCTGTTGATGGTGGTAAGGAAACAAAGGTTGCATTGTTTGGTTTTGTGGAAGGCTTGAGTGGTCTTGCCTCCTATCCCACTATTACTGATGCCCCAATTTCTTGTTCTATAGTGCTCCTTGTTTTAGTCTCTTTAGAGACTACTTTATCTCTTTGGGTTGAGCTAACTCATGTTTTTCGGTATCAGTCTGCGGAGTTTATGAGTGGAATGTTCCTCCCCCCAAAAAGGTTGGAAGTAACCTTGGTTGAAATATTTAGATTTAATATATCTACCTTTTGGGTCCCTAGGTATATTCATGAAAGAAAACAAAAAGAAAAAGAAAAACTACCATTGGGTTTGGGGGAATCTACTATAGTAGATGCACAGGTTCTTACATCTCATCTTAAAGCTCCCCCGCCACCAATCTAATGCGAAGGTCTAGGAATGATCTATTTCCTAACTACTTCTTACCTTGAGACAACTCCCCGTCATTGACACCAAAAATGATGGGTGTTCTATATGCACTAAAAACAGAGTAAAAATCCTCAATTAAATTGTCAACCTGGGGTAAATAAACTTAGAGTTGTAGAAAAATATATGCCAAAGGTAAAAGGTTGGTAGGAGTATAATCTAACTAATGAAAGCAACTATCTAAGGCTAATCTACTCAAGCAAAACTATCTAATGAGCAACCCTACTAAAAAAATTGAAACTATTTAGTTCCTAAGTATTTTTGGGCCAAGGGTTGATGGATAGTTCCTAAGAAAGCAAGTAAAACCTTGTGTAGAGCAAAATAGTTCAACAATAAACAAAGGAAAACTACTAAGCATAATAAGAAAATGAAAAAAGAAAACTTCTTTAACTTGCCAACCTACATTCAATGAGAAACTACCCTATGAAAGAAAATAAATAAGAAAGTAAAAAAAAAGCACCTATCTAACCTATTAAGGAAAATAGACAAGCAAACAAAGACACCTAACTAACCTATTAAAGCCAAGGACAAGTAAACAAAGGCACCTAACTAACCTACTAAATCAAAAGACAAGTAAGCAAAGGCAACTAACTACTGGAAGCAATCAAAGTAAAACTTCGCATTGAACAACTATCTAGCCTAAAAGGCAAGTGGACTAAATGCTCAATGCAATGCATGAAAGGAAATTTATTCTATTGAAAGCAAGAAGAACTACCAACTAATGCTTAATCTATGATAAGAAAGCTACTATCTGATCTATCAAAGAAAAGACTATATATCCTACAACAACAATAAAACTATCTTCTAGACTATGAAAGAAAGAAACTATCTCTTCTAATCTACAAAAGCAAGAAACTATCTCTAACCTACGAAAGAAAGAAACTATCTTTAACCTATGACAGTTCAAATATAATGTTGGTGGTTGTGTGAAGAAAAAAACAATATTAAATACCCTGCATGTTCATTTATTAACCATCAACAACATAATGAGATCATCATTATACATCTATTCTACATAAGCAAAATTCATACTTAAACTCATTCATTAAATAAGAACTACAATTGAAATTTAATTCTAGGAAAGAAATTACATAAATGAAAACTATGCTATATCTACTCTAGCAATTCAAACTACAATAAAGAAATGACTAAAAACATAAATTTAAAACATGATATTAAAAAGAAAACTAACAACTATATTAATCAACAACTAAGTAAGCAAGATCTATATAAAACTGAAATAAGTAATCTATCATTAAAAACTAGAATTAACTCTATCCATCCATCAAATCCTTGTCAATTAAAACCTAAATTAAAATGCTATTCTATTCTATTCAAAACTCTGTTTTAAACTTGATTATAAAATAATAGATAGAAACATAATCTAGTATTTAACTACACATGGGGTTAGTCTAGGAGTCTGCAGATCCATTCCTAACTATGAGATTAATGCATGCTAACACAATTTAGCATACGAACCTGTAAAAGAGAGTCAAAGCAAATTAAATTATAACAACAAACTAATTAACAAAATAAAAATGCATGTATAGGAAATAAAGATAACAATTAATCTATGAAATACATAAGCAAACACAAAAAACAATTACCAGACTATTAGTGCCCCCCCCCCAGCAAGTTGTGGTCACTCCCTAAAAGCACACCATGATCTCAACAAAAGGAATTCACCATTAAAACCTAGAAACACAATTTTATACAATTCTGGCAATTGAAAAATGCAAAAACAGAGCCAAAATAATTTTTGGCTCTAACACACGATTTTGGCTCTAACACACGACTTCTTCTACTGCTTAACAATTATCTGACCACCACAGTGGTATTTATAATGTTTACAAATCAAGTGGTTGACCACAGGAGGTTAGAACCACTTCTAAAATTGGAAAATTTCATTAATGGTGCCCTAACTGCCGAAACAAAGTGAGCCAATAATCACCCACCATAACAACCCAAAATCGAGTTGTCAAGAGTTTAGTAGCTGGAGGGGATAAGCATGAACAAAACCCATGTCTCTTATTCACCCCCCATTGGCCGCCAATACCATAACCAACAAATCACCCTCTATTTTTGTGTAGGAAGAGGTGTTGGATGGAGTGTCGAACTGAGTGCTGGAACGAGTGCCGGATTGAGTGCCAGATCAAGTGACAGAACTAGAAACGTAGTGCTTTTTTGCCCTATAACACCAGAAAAACGTGAATTAGCTCTTAGAGATCATAAAACATGATGAATTATACTTGATACAATCATTAAATATGAATTACACGTACCTTATGTCGATCATACTGTTTTGTCATGAAATTCTTCAAAAAGATCCTTCCAAATGTGAAAAACACATATGTACATGCGAAAAAAGTGTATAATAACCGTCATAAAAATGATCATATCTCGGTCCCAACAATCATACAAGTGTTACAATCTAAGATTAAACAAAGTTGTGGAAAGCATCAACGCAACAATTGATGAAATAGGCAGATTAGAATAAAAGGAAGAAGAAAACAAATCAATGGAACAACTTTTCGAAGAAGAAGATGAAAAAAAAGTAGAAGAGGAAGATGAATATGAAGAGAATCTGACAGAAGAAGAAGAGAAATTTCAACAAGTATCTCCAAAGACACCTAGAAAACGAGTACAGAAGAATCATCCTTCAGATCAGATTATTGGAAACAAAGATGCAGGAGTTGAGACTAGAAGAAAAATCCATTCACCAAAACAAACACACCTAGCACGCTTATCTACAATTGAACCAAATTGTTTTGAAGAAGTCAACAAGGATGATTTTGGAATAAGGCCATGGATGAAGAATTGGATCAAATAGAGAAAAATGACACTTGGGAATTGGTTCCAAGACCAAAGAATAAGAATGTGATCGACACAAAATGGGTTTTTAGGAAAAAATTGAATGAAGATGGACAAGTTACAAGGAACAAAGCTAGATTGGTATGTAAAGGATATGCACAGATTGAAGGAATCAACTTTGAAGAGACATTTTCCCCAGTTGCTAGAATGGAAGCAATATGTTTGCTTTTAGCTTATGCATGCTCCAAAAATGTTAAAGTATATCAAATGGACGTAAAATCATCTTTTCTGAATGGGGAACTTGAAGAAGAAGTCTACATTGAACAACCAGAAGGATTTAAGTTGTCAAAGAACACAGACTGTGTGTGTAAATTAAAAAAGGTCTTGTATGCTCTAAAACAGGCTCATAGAGCATGGTACTCCAGACTAGATAAGTATCTGCAATAGGCAGGGTTCAAAAAAGGAAGTGCAGACAACAACCTCTACATCAAGGTAAGTCAAGGTAATATTTTATTAATTGAAGTTTATGTTGATGGAATTATTTTTGGTAGTGATGATGACAGGTTAAGCCAGAAATTTGCAAAAGACATGTAGAATGAATTTGAAATGTCATTGCTTGGAGAGCTATCCTTCTTTCTAGGACTTCAGATACATCAAAGCAACCAAGGAATTTTTATTTTTGAAACCAAGTATATCAGAGAAATGCCAAAGAGGTTCGGAATGGAAGATTTCAAACCATTTATCACTCCCATGAAAACCAGTTGTAAGTTGAGAAAAGTTGATTATTCGAAGTCTACATATCAGAGGCAATACAGGTCAATGATTGTAAGCCTACTATATGTGACAAAATTCAGACCATATGTAATGCAGGAAGTTGGACAGGTGGCACGATTTTAAGAAGCACCTAAGGAATCACATGTATTAACAGTAAAGAGGATCTTCAAATATCTCAAAGGAACAAAAGAATTTGGATTATGGTATCTAAAAGGAAAAGATATATCACTTATTGCCTACACATATGCAAATTGGGAAAGTTGTATTGATGATCGATAAAGCATCAATGGAGCAACGTTCTACTTAGGTGAGTGTTTGGTATCATGGCTAAGCAAGAAACAATCATCAATATCTGTATCTACAACCGAGGAAAAGTATATTGCAGCAACAGCATGTTGTACATAGGTTCTTTGGATGAAACAAACTTTGATAGATATACAGGTTGAGTATAATGAGTCCATTCCAATATATTGTGATAATAAAAGTGGCATCAGTATCTCAGAAAACCCAGTGATGCACTCCAAGATGAAGCACATTCGAATGAAGTATCACTTTCTACGGGAACAGGTTGTAGAAAACAACATCAGTTGATTGAGTATGTGGGCACAAAAGAACAAGTGGTAGACATCTTTACAAAACCACTTCCATGGGAAGCCTTTGAATATCTTTTCCAAAGACTTGGAGTTATTTCTACACCAAAATGAATGCTTTTTGAATGCTTATCTTATATGTCTTAGATGTACACGAGGAAGCACCATAAGAGGACAGTTCAATCAGGGGGAGCAACCCCAGATGGAAAAATAGATTTGCCATTGATGACAAAGGGGGAGATATTTATTAGATGCAGAGGACAGGGGCAGATTTATCATATGCAGAGGAAAAAGGCATGGTTCCAGGGGGATCATGAGTGATATGATTTCAATATTGCATCAGATTGTTTCCATCAATGCCAAAAGGGGAGATTGTTGATTAAGGTTGGTTGTCATTGATGTCAACCCTTGAAGAAAGCTCTGTAGCACAAAGGTTTGGGTAATGGACCCAATATTGTTTGATTTAAATATGAATCATTATTGTTTTGTCATGGTTTATAAGAAGTAAATACGGATGAACTCTAAAGTGGTCCCCTTATGGTGAAAGACCTCATGGGAAGACACTTTGTGGAGTAAGAGAACCCATGCTTAATTGTGGAATAACGAGATGAAAGATAGTGAATTTTTCAAGAAAGCTATCCTAGATGGATAGTTCTTATCATGCCATTTATGGTGGTATGTATAACATCACATAACTCCTCACGGTTAGAGAGTTATGACCATGTGAAGTTGGAAAACCCAGGTTTGGGTAATGGACCCAAGTTTGTTTGATGGATAATGGTATGATTTTTTCTATATTTGAAGGTAATACTATTCTATATGGATAGTACATGTCATTTCATTTCTAGTGGTATGTGGAATGTCACATAACTCATCACGGTTTGAGAGTTATGGCCTTACGAAGTTGGAGGACCCTCATATGTCATCTAGAAGCCCCAAAAGGTCAAAGTAGTCATAGTGGTTTAAGAGATTTTAAAATGTAAATAATAAAGTGAAGTGATGAGTGTATTATAATTCAAAGTGAATAAAAAATAAATTATTTTAATAATAAATTGAATGGATAAATTAGAAGTGTGTTAACCCTAAAATAAGGAAAGTGGGCCAAGTGACCTAGAAGACGTTTTTAAGGAAGCTACTTGGAGAGTATAAATAAGAGACAAGGCTCTCTCATTTTAATCACACTTGAGCATATTGAATATCTATAGGTTCTGAGGTAAAAAAGGATATATAAGCCTAACTTCTGAGGGAAATTGAAGAAAAGAAGGCCGAAATGCAAGGAAGGATAAATTATTTTGGTGGTGCTTTGTAAGGTATGTTATTTACAGGTCATGTCACCATTTTCTCTTTAAATTTTTTATATAAAGATTCAAACCGTGAAATTGCTATTCCATTGTGAAAATATACCCAAGTATCTGTGGTAAAATATTCATCTTGTGGGTCGTTGTATTTTGGGAGTTACACTCCGTGGAAAATAGGGTTTGTGGCTAGTCCTGAAACTAGTCAAAAACAGGTGTTTCGGGTAAAACCGTCATAACTTCTTAATAAAAGATCCAAATTCAGTGAGACCAAATGTGTTGGTTAGGCCACATCCTTTATTATGTTGTGTAATAGTTTCATATCAATTCAATGAATATTTCGTGCAGGGAATGCTCTACAAGGTCGCTCTCTAGAATAATCCATAATTCAGCAAGGTATGCCATTTTCTATATAACTCCTTTTCTGAGAGGTTCCAAGTAGTGACACTTGGAGGAATTGCATAAAAAAAATTGAAGAACATTGAGTATCAATTTCATATCTTTATACATTACAGGTTCAATGTTATGATTACTTCAAGTTAGGGTTGTTGACTAATCCAAAACTAGGCATGTGAGACTAAAGAAAAGTTTGATGAAAATGCTAGTATCTTGTTGTTAAAGTTAAGGAAGGTTTGAAGGAATGTGATCATACAAACCAGGTCTATTATAGAGCTAAAAATCAGATTTGGATTATGAAATTGATGAGGGCTTTTGGTTGAGGTACATGAGGTGTATAATTGATGTTGTTGGTACATATTGATGAATCATAGTTGATGAGTAGTTGACACATGATTGGTACATACTTGGTACATGGTTGGATGCACTTGTTTATGGTACAAGTTGATTACAGGTTGCTTGGTACAGTTTGGTGCATGGTTGATGCACTTTTTTATGGTACAGTTTGATTACAGGTTGAGGTACAAGTTGATGCATGGTTGATGCATGCTTCAAATTTATTGTTACAGGTTTACAGTAGTATTTCTCACAGTGATAGTGTGACAGTGGTTCCATCATTGTACTTCTACTTCAGGGTGGAAGGACGGGGCAAGGAAAGGTGGTTGTATCCACCTTCCAGTTGTAGCTGGAGAACATAGGGGGTTGTAGCCTCCTTCTGGTTGTAGCCAAAGAATTGGGGAGTTGGAGCTTCCCTCAGGTTGTAGCCTGAGAAACTAGGGGGTTGGAGCCTCCTTCCAGTTGCAAATGGAAAACAAAGGAAGTTGGTGCTTCTAATGAATGTAATTCTTCAAAACATATACGAAAAAACATTCAATGGTTTTCTCCCGATTTGGGTTTCCACGTAAAACATTGGTGTACTGTGTATGCATGTGATTGTTTATTTCTTATTGCTCATTATTGGATAATAATTCTACATTGATATAAAATTTGAAGAAAAGGGATTATAATTAGGCTATTACTAATTCACCCCCCCTCTCAGTAATCCAACACCTTCAGTTCCATTTGAAGGCAATAAATGGGCCATATACAAGGTGTGGAAAAAGAGGAGAATAATTCAACTTTGAGAGCAAAGTTACTTTGGAGAAATTGTTCACTTCATATTGAGTCTGCATCCCTTTGTCCTTTTAAGTTCAAACATATTGTTCATCCCCCAAGATCTTCCCTCTTTGATGGAGAACCTCATTATCTCTCTTATATGAACTTGCCTTTGGTGGAGGATTGAAGTGGTGGAGACCCATCTAGAAAGGACTTATTTTCTTGGTTCCAAATGTGCCGAAACAAAATTTTGTCATTCATACACTTCTGCTTATTACATTTTAATAGAAATACTTTTTTCTCGTCCAATTAATGTCTTGAAAATATTTGAATTGTTATTCCATGGGTGTATTTGTTATGAATATTGATGGATTATGCTATCGAATGTGCTAACTTTACATATTATCACCATATAATTGTGTACCTTGGTTGTTGAGGACAAGTTGCAGGTGTATTTCTTTGAGTTAAGTGCTCAATGGTGGACTTCATTGAACGTCTAGACGAGGTAGTCCCTTTGTCTTGTCTTGTTAGCATATTTGTTTATATAGCATACTTGATATTATAGTTGATTTCTACAGTCATTTCCATCTGTTGTGGTTTACCCCATGCCATAGAGTGATTTTCCTCATAACACTATGTGGAATTCATGTGGATGGTAGAAGCGTGGAGGATTGGTAGTTAGCAGAATGAGTGGAGAAAATATGAAACTAACAGTGATCCATAACAGAGAAGGAAACAAAAAGGAAAAAGTGATGACTCATAGGTGTTGTTCTTGCTATTGTTGTTGTTGTTGATTTTTTATCAGTTAATGGGTTCGATCTAAATGCTCTCAACTAAGAGAGGAGTCTCACTATGCTTTGTAAGAGTCTGTTTATGAGTCTTGTTTTGTTGTAAATGTAGATTCAGAGATAAAGTGCATAGGGCCTTATAATAAACAACCGTGAGAATGTATGAGAGTGAATGACACTATTTCTGATAAATGATGAGTCTCTTGTTCCATGTATGTATCTTCTTGAATGAATAAAACACAAGTTGCGGTTATTCTTGTCATTTAGTATGTTGATGATGTTTCCAATCAAGGTATGTGTTAATGTTACATGTTGTTATTATTTAATTATATTGCAACACAATGTTTGAAAGTCATCCCAAGTGGATTCCCTGTGTAATGTAACCCATAATCACCAACACAAGACCATATGGTCTCTATGATTGTCATGGCATCCCGGGTGAGACTTTCTTCAATATTCGACTAAGAATTTATATGTTGACACCTTGGGGTTTTTTTGGTAAAATATAGAAAAACCTTGGGTCATCAACCCCCCAACATTGAGAAGGATATGCACATGAGAGCCAACAATTTAACATTGTGTTTAATGTAGTTTTGTTGATCATTTGAACATATTAAATCAATTATTCAGAAACAAATATTCTTCTGTCACAACCCATAATAGCATTAGCACCAACTCTTACTTTTGACCCATTTGTAACTTTTTAGGCCAAAAGGGAACCTATCATAAGGAAAGCCATAGTCATGGATTTACATTGGTTGGATACATTATAGGTACTTTTCCTTTCCTTTCTTATCCAATCCAATACAATGTTAGGAGCAATGTAATTTTGTATTAAAATCCCCCTCCACAAAATATCTTTGGTGATCATATTCCACAACGATTTATCATCAAGCGATTGACCAAACATATGTATATCCCTCAGTCCCCATCTTCTCAAAACCTTTGGAGAATCATTTTTTCTCGAATTAACCCAGTGAATGCTCTTATATTCACTACTTCATTTCCATATAAAATAGAAACCAAACTTCTTGATATTCTCTAGAATTCCTTTAGGGATATGGTCCAATGTATGCTAGTACACATGAATAGCTTTCAATGCATACTTTGCTAGAACCAAATTTCCTCTTCTTGTCAACCATCTATTGCACCACAATGAAATTATTTTTTCCACCTTCCTAGACAACCAAATCCAATCATCTTTCACATAATTGTTTGGTTTCATATGGAAAACAAAATATTTTATACCTGTATTGATGTCTATAGACTGAAAGGGAAGATTTATTTCAACAACTATATCAAGACCATTGGTGAGTTTATAAGAATAAACAGAAGATTTGGTCTAAAAAAATTCCATCTCTGTAGCATTTTTGTAGAAGGTGAATATCCATGTAGGCATTAAGTTATCATTTTGAACCAAAAAAGGAGAAAACATCATCTACAAATAGTATATGTGTAATACTTTCACATCTTCCAACCCTAATACCTTTCACTAATCTCTTCCACTAAGCATCACATAGAGCTCTACTAAGTCCTTCTTCCACTAGGAGAAATATATAGGGAGAGAGGGAAACATTACCTCGATCCCCTATAGGACTTAAATAAATCATAGGCCACACATTTAGTCATAAAAACAAAGGACACATAAGTAACATAGGTCATGATCCATTTGACTATGTGGTAGGAGAAACCTGTTTTTATTAGCAATAATCTAAGATAAAGACAGGAAACCCTATCATATTCCTTTGAAAAATCAATATTGACTAAAACAATAGGATTGTTGGAGAGTTTCATGGATTGAATACGCTATTGGCTTGTTCTTATGGATTTATGAATCTACCTTCCCTCAAGGAAGACAAATTGTTATGTTGAGATAAAGTTGGATAGTAAAGGATTAATCCTAATATCCAAAACCTTGGAAATAATATTGTAAAGGAAGTTAAATAAATATATCGATATATATCGTTCAAAAGTATCAGGGAAGTCCTCCTTAGGGATTAGATCAATAAACATTGTATTTATATTCCCTAGAACCTTCCTTGATAGCATAACCTCCTCAACCATGTTGTGATAAATATTACCCCTTGGACAATCTAAGCTCCCCTTTGGACTAAGACCCCTTCTTTGGTCCAAAGACATACGTAAAAAAATGGTTTCTACTTTCCATTTAAATCTAACTCAACCAATCAATCAAGAGAGAAGAAGAATGTGGCATACCTTATTGCGATGTTCATCCTCGTTTCCCTAATCCTTGGACTTGATCTCCAAAATCCTTAAAATAAATGAAGTCCTACAAAGACCATAAAAGGAATACAACACTTGAGACAATGCATAGTGACAAATGTATTTCATGGTGTCAATGGGTTGTGTTGGCACAGGGTAAGACCTAGAGTTCAATGCTTCAACAGCGCCCCAACAAAACCCTAACTACCGACCCTTTGGCAACACCTGCGAAGTAGATGAAGTCTCACCCGAGGTAGAGGCAGGGGGGGTTGTAGAACTCAGGTGTCTGCAACCAATATGGGAAACATATATGTGATTACAACACTTAGAAGAGTATTTAGACAACAATATGCATTAGTTCTTGACTCTCATTCACATCGCATATTAAACCCTTATTACAGATTAGCACAACAACAATAAAGATCAAGAACTTCCAATCACTTAGCACATAACATTATCTTAGATCTAGCATTCAATCATCTTTAAGCACTAAGAAACAACATCATATGTATTCATCATACATTATAACAACAACACTAAGAAAATAAACAACATAAACCATAAATTACATCGCACAAAGCGCATCAAGACACATGATATACGTGGCTCACTACAGTGTGGGGATATGTCCACCAACTTCTTCTTCTTCTTCTATTAGTCTTCAATATTCTTACATTCATCTACTCCTGTGCACAAATCCATAGAGCCACACTATGCAAAGGACATGAGATCTGCACGCCGCACACCAGATCCTCCTTCCCAAAATCAGGTCAAGGCATAGAGCCAACTCCTTATTAGAACAGAGCCTTACTAAAGTATCATGCACATAGAAAACTAGCCAGACTTCTTACATTGCTTGCACTAAGATTATACTACTACTTTCTACATTACATTCCTTCATATATATACTTTTACAAAAATGCCTAAACATGGGTAAACCCATGGGCCGACATCGCATAACCCATTACATAAACCCTAGTAAACCTTTTGTTGGGTCCACAAGCCCACGAAATAAGTGATATCCTATGATCTCAGCTCCACCTGGTGCTCCATCTCCGACTAGCCTGTCGAGGTCCCAAAAGTGGTCAAACACGACCAATGTTTCCTCAAAACTTGGTCAAGGGCCAACAGGCCCCTAACACTCACCTATGACTCATCCCGAGTCACTCAAATTTGGGAAACACTCCTTCAAAGGCCTGAATCTTAGCTCAATCTTCCTAGACTTGTTTCTTTGCCAGAGCTTCTTTCTTGGAGAAATCCTTAATCACTTGATTTGTAACAGGCCCTTCCAAGCACTATTCCACTTTCACAACCATTTGGTCTAGCTGTGAGCCTTGTCCTTCAATCTCTTCAAAACTCATGCAGGCTTTGTCTTGCACTGGCTGTAGTCTATGTGTAAATTCCATGAATCTTCTCTAGATGGAAGTAATCTGGTGCTGGGCTATGCGCTACTCCTGTGATCTTTTCATTCACTTGACTGTAGTGAGTAGCTTCATCTACACCTGCATAGTGGATTCCTGTTGCTGTGCCTCCTAGAGCTATGCTTCCAGTTTCCTCATCTTCGGGTCTTCTATGAGGAGTTCATAGGTTTTTGCACTTCGATCACTCAACTTATTACATTCTAAGGAGAGGACCTTGATCCTTACAACTGTGCTCTTAGCTGCTTCCTCCCTTTGGTCGTGCAATTCCTGCAGAGTGCTAGGTACTGATTGAAGCTCCAACTCTGTTACTTGTGCTTGAAGCTGTTGAATGGCCTCAACGAGATTCCCCACTTGCATCTCGACTGACTCTAGTTCCTCCTATGCCAAGCCCGAAATAGAGCAAAGTGCTTTAGTCATTGCTTCTTTGACTGCAGTCTTCTCTGCGAGCAGCCGGTCTTTTTATTTCTATATTTTTTTTTTGTCCTCAAACATCACCCAAATTTCATCTTTCTCCTTCTCGTAGGTGGTTACGTGGGACTGCGTAGATCGTATTTTCTCCACAACCTCATCCTTTTCTTGATTCAAGGCTTCTATAGAATTTTCCTTTTCTTCATGGACTTGATGGAGTTGAGCCTCTGTTGCATATACTTGTCTTCGTAACTGGGTGGGCTCATCCCCCAAGTCTGAAATCTTCGATGAAGAAGGTGAAGTGGATATTGTGTGGCTCGAGTGAATATCTTGTTGTATCTCCTTCAAATCCTTCTCAATTATTTCATACAGTGCCTCCTCCTTCGCTTCATGTCTCTACAATATATCCTTTGAAGTGTCCTCCATGGTTGCGATGATTAGACTGACATAGTCCTCTGTGAGCACATTCTTCGACTGGGGTTTATTGGCGTGGGTCTTCTTTCTTTCCGAAGGTTTCTCTGGAGAAGCCTTCCTTTTATGTGAAGCCTCTGTTCCAATAAGGGGATCCCAAGGTAGTGTAGCTTTGCCTTCTTCTTACGTTTCTATATCATGCCCTCTTCCTTGTCCATTACCTTGGTTTTTTCCTCCTCCTCCTAGCGAGTCAGTTCCATATTCCTCAGAGGTGCTTTCCTCTTCATCGATCTCTATGCTCTGTAATTCTATATTTTTTTTCTTTTTCTTCGCGCTGCTCTGTCCAGCGTGCTTGACATGGGTGACCAAGGGGCTTCCTATGATGTCTACATCAGAGAGCTCTGCATCTTCCACTGGTACAAGGAATTCCATTGACCATTCTTTGGTGATCTCTTCCATGTCTTCATCGGTCATCTTATAGTAGGAATGTAACTCCTCCTTGCTCTCATCCTTGCACACAGTGATATAGATAAAGTGTCTATCCACATGAAACTTCTCTAGCAGTCTGTACTAGTGTAATGTGTTCAAGGTCATGCATGAAAATGCCTCAATAACATTCTTTAGCTTAAGCTACTAGTAGTAGGCATGGAAGAAAATGTTTGACTGCCACTGCTTCAACATGTTATTTGTATACCACAAGGTGGAGAACCTTGCATCCAATGGCTCTGATCGCTCAACTTCTGGAAATGTCGCTGATTACAGGTTGAGGTACAAGTTGATGCATGGTTGATGCATGGTTCAGATTTATTGGTACAGGTTTACAATAGTATTTCTCACAGTGATAGTGTGACAGTGGTTCCATCATTGTACTTCTACTTCAGGGTGGGAGGACAGGGCAAGGATAGGTGGTTGTAGCCACCTTCCAGTTGTAGCCGAAGAACATAGGGGCTTGTAGCCTCCTTCTGGTTGTAGCCAAAGAATTGGGGAGTTGGAGCTTCCCTCAGGTTGTAGCCTGAGAAATTAGGGGGTTGGAGCCTCCTTCCAGTTGCAACTGGAAAACAAAGGAAGTTGGTGCTTCTAATGAATGTAATTCTTCAAAACATATATGAAAAAACATTCTATGGTTTTCTCCCGATTTGGGTTTCCACGTAAAACATTGGTGTACTGTGTATGCATGTGATTGTTTATTTCTTATTGCTCATTATTGGATAATAATTCTACATTGATATAAAATTTGAAGAAAAAGGATTATAATTACGCTATTACTGATTCACCCCCTCTCTCAGTAATCCAACACCTTCAGTTCCATTTGAAGGCAATAAATGGGCCATATCCAAGGTGCGGAAAAAGTGGAGAATAATTCAACTTTGAGAGCAAAGTTACTTTGGAGAAATTGTTCACTTCATATTGAGTCTGCATCCCTTTGTCCTTTTAAGTTCAAACATATTGATCATCCCCCAAGATCTTCCCTCTTTGATGGAGAACCTCATTATCTCTCTTATATGAACTTGCCTTTGGTGGATGATTGAAGTGGTGGAGACCCAGCTAGAAAGGACTTATTTTCTCAATTCCAAATGTACCGAAACAAAATTTTGTCATTCATACACTTTTTCTTATTACATTTTAATAGAAATACTCTTTTCTTGTCCAATTAATGTCTTGAAAATATTTGAATTGTTATTCCATGGGTGTATTTGTTATGAATATTGATGGATTATGCTATCGAATGTGCTAACTTTACATATTATCACCATATGCTTGTGTACCTTGGTTGTTGAGGACAAGTTGCAGGTGTATTTCTTTGAGTTAAGTGCTCAATGGTGGACTTCATTGAATGTCTAGACGAGGTAGTCCCTTTGTCTTGTCTTGTTATAATATTTGTTTATATAGCATACTTGAGATTAGAGTTGATTTCTACAGTCATTTCCATCTGTTGTGGTTTACGCCATGCCATAGAGTGATTTTCCTCGTAACACTATGTGGAATTCATGTGGATGGTATAAGCGTGTAGGATTGGTAGTTAGCAGAATGAGTGGAGAAAATATGAAACTAATAGTGATCCATAACAGAGAAGGAAACAAAAAGGAAAAAGTGACGACTCATAGGCGTTGTTCTTGCTATTGTTGTTGTTGTTGATTTTTTATCAGTTAATGGGTTCGATCTAAATGCTCTCAGCTGAGAGAGGAGTCTCACTATGCTTTGTAAGAGTCTATTTGTGAGTCTTGTTTTGTTGTAAATGTAGATTCAGAGATAAAGTGCATAGGGCCTTATAATAAACAACTGTGAGAATGTATGAGAGTGAATGACACTATTTCTGATAAATGATGAGTCTCTTGTTCCATGTATGTATCTTCTTGAATGAATAAAATACAAGTTGCGGTTATTCTTGTCATTTAGTATGTTGATGATGTTTCCAATCAAGGTATGTGTTAATGTTACATGTTGTTATTATTTAATTATATTACAACACAATGTTTGAAAGTCATCCCAAGTGGATTCCCTATGTAATGTAACCCATCATCACCAACACAAGACCATATGGTGTCTATGATTTTCATGGCATCTTGGGTGAGACCTTCTTCAATATTCGACTAAGGATTTATATGTCAACACCTTGGGGGTTTTTTGGTAAACTCTAGAAAAACCTTGGGTCATCAACCCCCCAACATTGGGAAGGATATGCACATGAGAGCCAACAATTTAACATTGTGTTTAATGTAGTTTTGTTGATCATTTTAAAATATTAAATCAATTATTCAGAAACAAATATTCTTCTGTCACAACCCATAATAGCATTAGAACCAACTCTTACTTTTGACCCATTTCCAACTTTTTAGTCCAAAAGGGAACCTATCATAAGGAAAGCCATAGTCATGGATTTACATTGGTTGGATACATTATAGGTACTTTTCCTTTCCTTTCTTATCCAATCCAATACGATGTTAGGAGAAATGTAATTTTGTATTAAAATCCCCCTCCACAAAATATCTTTGGTGATCATATTCCACAACGATTTATCATCAAGCGATTGACCAAACATATGTATATCCCTCAGTCCCCATCTTCTCAAAACCTTTGGAGAATCAATTTTTCTCCAATTAACCTAGTGAATGCTCTTATATTCACTACTTCATTTCCATATATAATAGAAACCAAACTTCTTGATATTCTCTAGAATTCCTTTAGGGATATGGTCCAATGTATGCTAGTACACATGAATAGATTTCAATGCATACTTTGCTAGAACCAAATTTCCTCTTCTTGTCAACCATCTATTGCACCACAATGAAATTATTTTTTCCACCTTCCTAGACAACCAAATCCAATCATCCTTCACATAATTGTTTGGTTTCATATGGAAAACCAAATATTTTATACCTGTATTGATGTCTATAGACTGAAAGGGAAGATTTATTTCAACAACTATATCAAGACCATTGGTGAGTTTATAAGAATAAAGAGAAGATTTGGTCTAAAAAAATTCCATCTCTGTAGCATTTTTGTACAAGGTGAATATCCATGTAGGCATTGAGTTATCATTTTGAACCAAAAAAAGAGAAAACATAATCTACAAATAGTATATGTGTAATACTTTCACATCTTCCAACCCTAATACCTTTCACTAATCTCTTCCACTAAGCATCATATAGAGCTCTACTAAGTCTTTCTTCCACTAGGAGAAATATATAGGGAAGGAGGGAAACATTGCCTTAGTCCCCTATACGAATTAAATAAATCATAGGCCACACATTTAATCATAAAAACAAAGGACACATAAGTAACATAGGTCATGATCCATTTGACTATGTGGTAGGAGAAACCCGTTTTTATTAGCAATAATCTAAGATAAAGACAGGAAACCCTATCATATTCCTTCGAAAAATCAATATTGACTAAAACAATAGGATTGTTGGAGAATTTCATGGATTGAATATGCTATTGGCTTGTTCTTATGGATTTATGAATCTACCTTCCCTCAAGGAAGACAAATTGTTATGTTGAGATAAAGTTGGATAGTAAAGGATTAATCCTAATATCCAAAACCTTGGAAATAATATTGTAAAGGAAGTTATATAAATATATGGATATATATCATTCAAAAGTATCAGGGAAGTCCTCCTTAGGAATTAGATCAATAAACATTGTATGTATATTCCCTAGAACCTTCCTTGACAGCATAACCTCCTCAACCATGTTGTGATAAATCTAACCTCGTGGACAATCTAAGCTCCCCTTTGGACTAAGACCCCTTCTTTGGTCCAAAGACATACGTAAAAAAATGGTTTCTACTTTCCATTTAAATCTAACTCAACCAATCAAGCAAGAGAGAAGAAGAATGTGGCATACCTTATTGCAATGTTCATCCTCGTTTCTCTAATCCTTGGACTTGATATCCAAAATCCTTAACATAAATGAAGTCCTACAAATACCATAAAAGGAATACGACACTTGAGACAATGCATAGTGACAAATGTATTTCATGGTGTCAATGGGTTGTGTTGGCACAGGGGAAGACCTAGAGTTCAATGCTTCAACAATGCCCCAACAAAACCCTAACTACCGACCCTTTGGCAACACCTGCGAAGTAGATGAAGTCTCACCCGAGGTAGAGGCAGGGGGGTTGTAGGACTCAGGTGTCTACAACCAAGATGGGAAACATATATGTGATTACAACACTTAGCAGAGTATTTAGACAACAATATGCATTAGTTCTTGACTCTCATTCACATCGCAAATTAAACCCTTATTACAGATTAGAACAACAACAATAAAGATCAAGAACTTCCAATCACTTAGCACATAACATTATCTCAGATCTAGCATTCAATCATCTTTAATCACTAAGAAACAACATCAAATGTATTCATCATACATTATAACAACAACACTAAGAAAATAAACAACATAAACCATAAATTACATCGCACAAAGCGCATCAAGACACATGATATACGTGGCTCCCTACAGTGTGGGGCTATGTCCACCAACTTCTTCTTCTTCTTCTATTAGTCTTCAATATTCTTACATTCATCTACTCCTGTGCACAAATCCATAGAGCCACACTCCGCAAAGGACATGAGATCTGCACACCACACACCAGATCCTCCTTCCCAAAATCAGGTCAAGGCATAGAGCCAACTCCTTATTAGCACAGAGCCTTACTAAAGTATCATGCACATAGACAACTAGCCAGACTTCTTACATTGCTTGCACTAAGATTATACTACTACTTTCTACATTACATTCCTTCATATATATACTTTTACAAAAATGCCTAAACATGGGTAAACCGATGGGCCGACATCGCATAACCCATTACATAAACCCTAGTAAACGTTTTGTTGGGTCCACAAGACCACAAAATAAGTGATATCCTATGATCTTAGCTCCACCTGGTGCTCCATCTTCGACTAGCATGTCGAGGACCCAAAAGTGGTCAAACACGACCAATGTTTCCTCAAAACTTGGTCAAGGGCCAACAGACCCTAACACTCACCTATGACTCATCCCGAGTCACTCAGATTTGGGAAACACTCCTTCAAAGGCCTGAATCTTAGCTCAAGATTCCTAGACTTGTTTCTTTGCCAGAGCTTCTTGCTTGGAGAAATCCTTAATCACTTGATTTGTAACAGGCCCTTCCAAGAACTATTCAACTTTCACAACCATTTGGTCTAGCTGCAAGCCTTGTCCTTCAATCTCTTCAAAACTCGTGCAGGCTTTGTCTTGCACTGGCTATAGTCTCTGTGTAACTTCCATGAATCTTCTCTAGATGGAAGTAATCTGCTGCTGGGCTATGCGTTGCTCCTGTGATCTTTTCATTCACTTGACTGTAGTGAGTAGCTTCATCTACACCTGCATAGTGGATTCCTGCTGCTGTGCCTCCTGGAGCTATGCTTCCAGTTTCCTCAGCTTTGGGTCTTCTATGAGGAGTTCATAGGTTTGTGCACTTCGATCAATCAACTTCTTACATTCTAAGGAGAGGACCTTGATCCTTCCAACTGTTCTCTTAGCGGCTTCCTCCCTTTGGTCGTGCAATTCCTGCGGAGTGCTAGGTACTGATTGAATCTCCAACTCTGTTACCTGTTCTTGAAGCTGTTGAATGGACTCAACGAGCTTCCCCACTTGCATCTCGATTGACTCTAGTTCCTCCTATGCCAAGCCTGAAATAGAGCAAAGTGCTTTAGTCATTGCTTCTTTGACTGCAGTCTTCTCTGCGAGCAACCGGTCTTTTTATTTCTATATTTTTTCTTTGTCCTCCTTGAACATCACCCAAATTTCATCTTTATCCTTCTCGTAGGTGGTTACGTGGGAATGTGTAGATCGTATTTTCTCCACAACCTCCTCCTTTTCTTTATTCAAGGCTTCTATGGCATTTTCCTTTTCTTTGTGGACTCGATGGAGTCGAGCCTCTGTTGCATATACTTGTCTTCATAACTGGGTGGGCTCATCCCCCAAGTCTGAAATCTTCGATGAAGAAGGTGAGGTGGATATTGCATGGCTCGAGTGAATATCTTGTTGTATCTCCTTCAACTCCTTCTCGATTATTTCATACAGTGTCTCCTCCTTCGCTTCATGTATCTGCAAGATATCCTTTGAAGTGTCCTCCACGGTTGCGATGATTATACCGACATAGTCCTCTGTGAGCACATTCTTCGACTGGGGTTTATTGGCGTGGGTCTTCTTTATTTTCGAAGGTTTCTCTAGAGAAGCCTTCCTTTTCTTTGAAGCCTCTGTTCCAATAAGGGGATCCCAAGGCAATGTATCTTTTCCTTCTTCTTACATTTCTGTGTCATCCCCTCTTCCTTGTCCATTACCTTGGTTTTCTCCTCCTCCTCCTAGCGAGTCAGTTCCATATTCCTTAGAGGTGATTTCCTCTTCATCGATCTCTATGCTCTGTAATTCTATATTTTTCTTCTTTTTCTTCACGCTGCTCTATATAGTGTGCTTGACACGGGTGACCAAGGGGCTTCCTATGATGTCTGCATCGGAGACCTCTGCATCTTCCACTGGTACAAGGAATTCCATTGACCATTCTTTGGTGATCTCTTCCATGTCTTCATCGGTCATATTATAGTAGGATTGTAACTCCTCCTTGCTCTCATCCTTGCACGCAGTGATATAGATAAAGTGTCAATCTGTGTGAAACTTCTCTAGCAGTCTGTACTGGTGTAATGTGTTCAAGGTCATGCATGGAAATGCCTCAATAACATGCTTTAGCTTAAGCTACTAGTAGTAGGCATGGAAGACAATGTTTGACTGCCACTGCTTCGACATGTCATTTGTATACCACAAGGTGGAGAACCTTGCATCCAATGGCTCCGATTTCTAAACTTCTGGAAATGTCGTTGATTACAGGTTGAGGTACAAGTTGATGCATGGTTGATGCATGGTTCAGATTTATTGGTACATGTTTACAGTATTATTTCTCACAGTGATAGTGTGACAGTGGTTCCATCATTGTACTTCTACTTCAGGGTGGAAGGATAGGGCAAGGATAGGTGGTTGTAGCCACCTTCCAGTTGTAGCCGAAGAACATAGGGGGTTGTAGCCTCCTTCTGGTT
>JASDQU010507063.1:27087-42341 GCA_032191745.1 Picea mariana
TTTCATTTTGAATCATCTTTTACTTGAACATTTAAGTGGGGTAAAAGGAGGTTTCCCCCTCGAAGAGGCTTATTATTTGAAATTATCTCTTTTTAAAGGCGTTGAGTACTTTTCCTGAGGTTTTTCTGTGCTATATTGATGTTTGGTTCTTAACATGTTATCAACAAATTTAATGACTTCAAATTCTTCTTCAGTTGATGTTCCATGAGAAATCATAGGTATATTAGTAACTCTTCCACATAGGGTTATCATATTTCCTTTAAACAAGCCCATCCTTTCCAATGAAGGTACCATAACAGGCTTTCCCAAAATTTCCCAAGTGCTTTCTGGCATAATATTCATGTGTGTTTCTTCATCCAATACATAGTTTATGTCACCGTCTTCTATTCTTGTAACTATGTGTTGTTTTTCTTTCAGGATCTCTGGAAAACTGATGTCTCTATGATCATCTATTACTTATTTTAATTGGATTAACATAGTTTGGGATTTCTCTGAATCTTTCTCTAACATGATTTTATTCTCTTGACTCATATTCATTTGTTCTACTTTAGCAATCATCCCTGGACAATATTCAACTTCATGACCAACTATTTTACAACAATGAAAAATAGGACCTGTAGCAGGGATTTCCTTAGCAATATGTCTTGGTCTTCTATAGTTATAACACAATGTCAATCCTCTCTTTCCTTCAAATGAGCCCCAACCTTTCCTGTACTGTGCACTCGGATCACAATGTTGGACCTGCAATCTACAAAAAAAAATTCTAGGTTCCTGCATCCACATTTTAGTCCAAAAATTATTTCTATGCATAGGAATAACATATCTTTCTCTATTCAGATCAATTCTTTATTCTAACTGGGCCCTACCATTCAGACTAGGACATAATCTATCAAACATACCTAGATTCATGTTTTTGAAGAAAACATTTCCACTAATCTTACCCTTATCAAATCATAAAGCTCTTACCTCTTTTCTTCAGATCAGGTTTCTTTCTTAGCATAGAGATTCACAATTCGAGTAGAATACTATGCATTACAACAATATATATACACACAGATATTTCATTTTTCTTTAGTTCCCAACAATCATAGTTTCAGGTCCCGACAACAAAACCATTTGTTGGCACAGGGGCAAACCCAGGGTTCAATGCTTCAACAACACACCAACAAAACTTTAACTACCAACCCTTTTGGCAACACTTACGAAGAAAATGAAGTCTCATGTGAGGTAGAGGCGGGGGGTTGCTAGACTTAGGTGTCTACAACCAAGCTGGGACAAAGATCTATGATTACAACACTTAGCAGAGTGTTTAGACAACAATATGAATTAGGTCTTGACTCTCATTCACATCACAGATTAAACCCTTATTACATATTAGTGGAGTACCAATAAATATCAAGCACTTCCAATCACTTAGCACATAGCATTAGCTCAGATCTAACATTCAATCATCTTTAAGCACTAAGAAACAACATCATATGTATTCATCATACATTATAACAACAACACTAAGCAAATAAACAACATAAACCATAAATCACATCGCACAAATCACATTAAGACACATGATATACGTGGTTCACCCCAATGTGGGGCTATGCCCACCAACTTCTTCTTCTTCTTCTTATATTAGTCTGTAATCTTATTACATTCATCTTCTCCTGTGCACAAAGCCATAAATCCACACTCCACAGAGGACAGGAGATCTACGCACCGCACACCAGATCCTCCTTCCCAAAATCAGGTCAAGGCACAGAGCTAACTCCTTATTAGCACAGAGCCTTACTAAAATATCATGCACATATCCAACTAGCCAAACTTCTTACATTTCTTGCACTAAGCTTCTACTACTACTTTCTATATTACATTCCTTCCCATATATACTTTTAAAAAAAGGACTAAACATGGGTAAACCCATGGGCCAACTTCCTATAAACCATTATATAAACCCTAGTAAACCCTTTGTTGGGTCCACAAGACCACGAAATAAGTGAGATCCTGCGATCTCATCTCCGCCTGGCACTCCATGTTTGACCATTCTGTCAATGTCCCAAAAGTGGTCAAATACGATCAATGTTTCCTCAAAACTTGGTCAAATTCCAACAGGTTACAACACGTATCAAAGTGATTGCGACACTTGGTAAGGTGCATATGACACTTGAGACAGTGAATGCAACACTTAACAAGGTGAATACGTCACTTTTGTGACACTTAGGATGTGACGCTTAACTGTGACATTTTGATGTGTAACAAATTCTTCTCAAAGTGTGAGGTCAAAAGAGAAACTGATGGCCAAAACATTTTACAAAGTATTCAATGCAATGGTGCTAGAGTAGGAGAACCTGGCGAAATTTTTAAGTAATCATCAATCATTATACATATCTATTCCATTTCCAAGGCAAGCATACCTATGATCGGAGTAAGAGTTGACTAAAAGCATGGTTGTCGACAAATACACTGCAGATCCATGAGAATACTGACTAAGGATATGGCCACTAGAGATACAATGTGGACCCATACCTCCATGACATGAATTGATCACAGCCATGAAAAATATGCAATGGAGCTACAAGAAGAAAAAACATAGACATAGACCAATACAATGTGGATCTATGCGAAATAATCTATATCAGTAAGATTACCAACATGGTTATTGTACTGAAATATTTTTCATTCTCAAATGATCTCCATCACAGACTGGGAAAAACACATAACATAGTGAGCACCTACCCCAGGGTCTTCGTCACAATCCTGAAACAATATGAATATAGCCATGCGAATAGATGAATTGATGTCGAACATGGTATAAACCACTTATTACTAGTCATTGAGGTATACCATTAACAAGTGAGAGGGAAATCACCAATGATGACAATGATTCCCAAGGTACATTTAGTACATTCCAACGAATGTGAATAAATGAGATGAGGTTGAACATTCATTGAATTATTCGATCAGAGGTCAATGGTGTAAACCTATTGTTGAAAGTGAGGAGGCCTACGATTGAGGCATGTAGGTCCCAAGGTACTAACTGGTTTCTAAGTTTAATTCGACATGAATATACTCGTCGAAGGAGGGACATGATGTATCCCCCATCATTGACACAAAACTAACAAAGGAAAGTGATGTGAGATGGTGGATTAAATGAGTATGGATTGACACCTTAAATGAAAATTGGTAATACTATATATGGACAGTTTGAAGTGAAGCTTCCCTTGAACATTGTGAGGCATAGCCAAAGAATTGGAAACATTGACTCGATGATTACCAAGAACATAATGTGATGATAATAAGAGGACTCTTATAATGGAACAAAAAATTATAATGACACATGGAATTGGTATGAATCAGAGACAAGAAGATTACACAACTGTACATTGAGACACAAATAGGTGCCATGTTCAAGGGTGACAACAAAAACTACCTTAATGGATTCCAAAACATTTGACCCACTTACTTCAATTCCCNCCCCCCCCCCAACATGATTGGTGAGTACCTCTTTGTTTTTTAAAAATATTGAGGAGGATAAAATATGATCGGTATAGCTCATGCTCGGTGAGTCACTCAACATATATTTAACGAACCTAAAGAAGGAGAGGTTTGGTCCCGTATGGGTCCTAGAAATTGGACTCACACTAGTCCTTCAATGCATAACTTTATGAGCCCAAATAAGGTAAACTTGGTTGTTTTTCATGTTTAGAGAGTCTGAAAAGAACTTAAATACGACTCCATGGGTGAATTTTTCATAAATTTAGTCTCCCAATCCCGAAAAAAGTGTAAAACAATAAAGGGGAGAACTCTTCTAGTCATCCTTGACCAAATTATTCCTTTTTTGTAATTAGTCTCGCAAGGCCAAAAAAAAGATAAAATACCACTCAAAATATACCCTTTCAAAACTTTTAACAAGTTTGAAAGGAAACAAGCTCACTCGATAATCTTTTTGATGTTTAGGGAGTTTGAAAAGAGCTTAAGGGAAATTCCAAGAAGTTCTTTTTTGTATAGCTTTTATGAGTCCAAACAAAATATAAAAGTATACTCAGTAACCTATTCTCATGTATTAACAAGCATGAGAAACAACAAATACCGAGATTGGTAACCTATTCTCATGTATTTATGAACATAAGAAAGAACAAAGACTAAGATCATTCTAGAAAAGACTACTACGTTACGATGGGAATGACCCCCAAATGAGGATCACTCCTAGCAGTGTGTCTCTCTAGAGGCATTTTCCCCCCAACTTGCATGGTAAAAGCTAGTGGATTTTCTCCAACATGATGTCCATAGGCTGAAGACCTACCCTGCAAGCATCATTTCCTTCGTCGACTCTTCTTCTTTTCTTGTGTAGTCATATGTCTACTAATAGGAATATTTTCGATAGGCAGAGGAAAAGAAGGTTCAATTATTCAATCCAGAGTGAGACTTGATTCAAATGGAGGGGGGCCTATTTATTTTTTTAACGAGCTTGAAAGAGACAATGAACTATGCTCCTAAGTGTCTGTTTCATTTTTTAATGAGCTCGACATAGGAAAATAATTAAGCGCATAAAGACTAGATACTACCAAAAGATCAAGTGATTTTAGGGATTTTTGCACCTGATTCTAAATCATATTTAGTGTGGCAACCTGTGGGGTGTCAAGAGAGGGGAAAGGAAAAACCCCCATGAGTGAGGAACATTTAAGGATACCTACCCTTACACTCTCAAGTCTAGAATGTCCTAGAAAGGGGACATTATTCGCTGTAAAATTGTGGATATCTATAGTTATATAGTCAAGTTGATCAAAAGTGATAATTTTCCCTTGATGAGGAAATCATAAAATACAAAACATCAAAGAAGTGAAGACAGTCATAACATAGAACCAACTACGGCTAAGTAAAAAAATTACAATCGAGGGGTGTGTCAAGCACTTCGATATCGACCGAAATAGTTTTACTCTCCAATGTCACAATGAAATATTTCAAGAGTTAATGAGGTTAAAAACCATGTCCATCAAATGCTTTCAGCATGGTAGGAGACTGGCTAAGTTTAGGAGAACCAATGGCTCTCAAAAAATACAAAGACTTGAAACAGGTGGAGGCTCCTTCATCCAAAACCATGTGATGGATTTTATTTGTACCAACCAAAATTTGAATATGGAATGCTAGGTGGTGTGAGAGCCTCTCTTTAAAATAGTCAAGATTAATTGTAATTATATTTGATTCCTCTCGATCTATAGCCCCAATAATGCAAGGTTCTTAGTTGACTTGGATAGTTCTATAGGACTTCGAGGGTTGACATAGCACAAGGTGCTTGTGCCAAATATTCAATGATATTATAGTTTTTGGCGGTGCAGGAACTTGGATTAAATGTCGCTTTTCAAATTTTGTTCTTGGGAAGGCACAACACTGTGTCAGAAATTGGCTTCTCAATCTGAAGAGGGGTGGAATATGGAGGAGGATTGGATGTGGAGGGATGATCGATAGTCTTTTCATTAGAATGATTACTTGTAGGATTGTCATAAGTCTTCACTCATGTCATTACATTAACCTCCTTAAATGTATAAACCTCAAAGGTTCTTGAGGAAGCATCCCCATGGTGGGAATGACCTCTGTTTTCCCCTTGCAGAGGAGAAGGATTTTGTGCAACCATATGTTGTTGCTGAACCAGGAAAGGGTTTTTTAACACTATAGGTTGGGAAGTACCCTTTCAAAATTTAGTGACTTGATCATGATGGGGGGAAATATTTCGTGTAGTGTTCTTCCTCACAAATCATGAAAGGAAACATATCCTTCCTATTTGATTGAGTATAAACAATCTTAGTAGTGTCATGTTGGTCATAATATTTCTTGGATTTACCCTTGTTGTTCTTCTTACCTCCTAGTGGCTGAGATGATGTGGATTGACCCACATTCACCTCGAATTTTTGAGCAGGAGCAGAAGTTGTTTTTGTGTGTGAAACAAAACTTGTTTCTAGAGCATGTATTTTCGGATCATTCAACGAGAGAGGAGTTTTACGAAAATATTCCTCTGCATATAGGTGAATTTTCCCTTGGATTACAAAACCCTATACCATGATAGAAAATTACATTTGGACACTACCATTCCTATAGATTCATTTTGTCCATTGAAAAATAGATAAGGAGGGGAAGTATGATGTACCTCATTTATGACGTTTTTCCAATATGCTCAAATCCATGAGCTCCAATCAATACCTTCAAAGGACAACATGAAACAAAATACTATATCCTACTCTAATGGATTAGACAAAATCAATTTACTTATGCAGATTAAGACAACCATAGACAAGCACATGTAAACACATACTTGAAGGAAATAGGCCAATTATATTAATGAGAACTTAGAAAGGAAAACGTACCATCTTCAGATGGTGTTGCAAAAACCTCTCCAAGTCCTCCTCATTCAACCCTTGCTCAAAATATCCACAATCAAAATAACAATGCTTTGTTGATTTCTCCTCCTTTTCACCATGGAAATCCCTCGATTTATATCTTTGAGAGGCTCAACCACCTTGAGTATATTTGGAATTGGTTGATAATATGGCTCCATTAGTTGTGATATCTTCCTTAGATGCAGCTCTGGAGTCAGATTCAAGCCAAACTAACCCAACCCATCCATAGCTGTGTTTAGAGGAAAGTGGGATTTTGTCCACGATTCCCTCAACCAGCTCAACACTCCCTTAAAGTGGAAAACAAAGTGTTGTAGTGACCCCTTAGCATGGTCAAGGAGAGATAACACTCCCTATGTATGAGAAGGGGAGCACTGATCTTACAAAATGTCAACAAGATGAACAATTCCCCAGGTAAAATACTTGTTCCGACTATCAAATGGTTGGGTTTCTTCCTCTAACATGTTTTAGAGGTTGTAACAACTATTTTTATGGTGTTGTTCAAGATGCGAGACTTAGGAAGAGTGAATGCAACACTTACGACACTTGCTATAATAAAATTGCAATACTTGTGACACTTACGAAACTTGCGACAATGAAAGTGTGACACTTAAGACAATGTCGAAGTGAGGAATTTTTATGTGTAATATATCTCCCCCCAAAGTGTGAATTCGGAAGAGGAACATTGATGGCTAAAACACTTTTTATATTCTTCAAAGAAAGGGTATGGAGTTGGAGAACCTGGTAGAAGATGCCTACAACCATCAAACAATGTTAATATGTTTTCCATCCCTGAGGCAGGCATACCTATGCTCAAAATAGAAGTGAATCAAAGTATGATCAATAATAAATACACTACAGATCCATGATGACATTGACTAAGGAGATGGGCACCAAAGATATAATGTGGATCCATCCATCTATTAAATGACTTGATTGTAGCCATGAAACAATATAGAGTGGAGCTACAATGTGATAAGAACATAGTCGCGAACCAATACAAAGTGAATCTATGTTAAAAAATGTATATCAACTGAATAATCTCCATCACAACCTAGGTAAAGTGTACATGGAGATGAATAATCAACCCAGGGTCTTTGTCTCGATCCTATAACAATATGATTATGTCCATATGAATAGATGATTTTATGTCAAACATGACATAAACCACTTTATTACTGATCATTGAGGTATACCATTAACAAGCATGAGAGAAATCGCCATTAATGTTGATGGCTATCAAGGAATTTAAAGTACAATCCAATGAATGTGAATAATGATATGAAGTAGAAGATTCATGGAATCAATTGGTCAGGGGTCATTGATGTATACCCACTACCAAAATGTGACGAGGTCTGCCATTGAGGCATGTAGGTCCCAAGGTACTGATGTGTTCCTAAGTCTATTTCGCAGGTAATTTGTTGAATTCCATAGGAACAATCTCATCGAAGGAGGGCATTGATGTATCCCCCGCCAATCGACACAGAACTTGTCACATGAAAGTGATAATATATAGTAGATAAAAATGAACTGACACGGGTATGGGAAATGGTAATATTGTAGATGGTTTAATTTCGAGGTGAATAATTCCCTTGAACAGTGAGGCATGACATAATACTTGGCAGCATAGACTCAGAGTGGACCAAAACATAATGCGGAAAGTGTTGGGGCATTTTTTGGATGGGCCAAAGGAGTAGAAAGACTCATAGGATTGGTTCATTGCAGAGGAAAATGGATTATCTAAGTTTATGGTGAGGTGAAAACAAGTGTCGTGTTCAAGGGAGACCATAAGAGATGCCTGAAAATATTTGAAAAACTTCACCCACTTCCTTCAATTTCCCCCCCATTAAGATAGATGAGTACCTCTTTTTCATTTAACGAGCTCAAGGAGGGTAACACATGCTCAATATAACTCACCTTTGGTAACTCCCTCTTCCTTTATTTAACGAACTAGAAGAAGTAGGGGTTGGTTGCCATATGGGCCCTTCAATGTGTAGTTTTGCGAGTCCAGAGAAGGAAAACTTGGTTGTTTTTCATGTTTAGGGAGTTTGAAAATAACTTAAAGAAAACTTCAAGGTTTTCCTTTTTCGTAATTTTATTCTTCGAGGTCCGAAAAAATATAAAATAATATGACGAAGAACTCTTCTAGCCAAGATTGAATAGATCGTTCCATTTTAGTAGTTAGTCAGTTGGGACCAAAAAAGGGGTAAACTACTGCCCCAAAAATGACTCTTTATATTTTAAAGAGCTTGAAGTATGACAAAGTTTTCTTAATAGAGTTATAAGGTCATAAAAAAATTATGCTCCATATATGCCTATGTAAACAAATCATTTTGGGAAAAAATGTCAGCAATTACTTTTAAAATCAATGATAATTGGAAAAAACTTAAAAAATAAAATTACTATTGTGAAAAGGGTTTAAATGACTTTAATTTAGAAATGGTAAAAAGTCAGTTAGAGTAAAAACTAATTCATTTTCAACTTTTACTTTGAAATTTTCCCTTTTCTCTTGAGTTTTCCCCCTCTTGGAGTGATTCTTTTGGCATCGATTGCAGGAGCTACGGGTGATAATTTTGAGTTTCGTCAGGACCAGGTTAGTAGTTTGATCCCTCTCATCACTTTTCATGCTTTCTTTTTCATTTTTAGTTCTTATTTCATGAGTTTTGGCTCTCTAGAAATCCCCAAAGAACTGAACAAGATTGATGCTCCCTTAAGTAATCAGGGGAGCACGATTTGAGATCTCAACACCCTGGTAACCCCTTTAGGGGAGCACTAGTGCTTTGATGTTTTCTTTAAGGGTGCATTGGGCACAAAAATTAATTTATTTTTTAGTTTTTTCAACTACGAACAATCAATTTCCCTTTTTGAAAACTTGGCTAATGTGATTTATTGTTGGTTTGCAGGTTTTCATTGGACAAAGTGATCGAATGGAAAGAAAGAGATCATGATTTTGATGATATAGCCGCTTTACAAGACCCTCAAACGAGGGAAGATCTTCAGAACTGTGGTTTGTTGAAATATTTCAAGCTACAAAGCATGAGGAAGGAATTCCTTTTACTTGAGTATTTGATTAGGCTGAGGGATAGTGATGGGAAAGTATTTCAAGTGGGATCTTATATGATTGAGATCGATATCGAATATGTGTACTTCCTGACGGTGCTCTCGAAGAGGGGATCACCCATCCATTTATCAAGACACCGGTCCATGCCATTTCCAATAGATGCATATGTTGCTCAATATTGTGTGACGAGATCAAGCTTAATAGGGTGAAGAATTTTCATCAAGGATGTGAGGGATCTTCCTCTTCGATCTATTATTTTTTCCACCACTGAGCTAGTGGGAAGAACTAGTGCCCATCTTGCTTCCAAATTTTAGATAGTGTATATTTTTCAGTGTCTTGAACCCAAGATTTTTAATTGGTGTGCAGGGTTTCTGAGAAATATCAAAGAGCAAATCTTTAAGTGCAGAATGACTAGGTAGAAAAAAATCAGATATGGATCTTTCCTAGTGTTGTTATTTTTGGAGCGAGTAACATAGATGCAACCACATGTTGCATTGATAGTGTTCCTTGCATCTGAGCCCCATATGGAGAGATGGACGAGCCTCTCACCTAGGTTGGGGAATGAGCCCTCAACCTTTCATTTTACTACTGACTTCTTCACACGGTGGAGACGGAATATCGTGGTGATAGAGGACTACCCTTATGTTGGGGTTGATTTTAGGGTCAATGTAGACTTATTTCTCCCCGAAGGGGCACAATTGGATGCGTTAGGTAAAATACGAAAGATCATGACCTTGCAATAATGTTTTTTTGTTTATACACACAAACACACACACACACACATATATGTATGTATTTGTTTGTTGTACAAAGATGGATCTAAATAATTTGTTTTCATCATGCAAACAGAGGTATGTCACTTCCGGTGGGGATGTCAACATTCAGACATTGTGGTGATATTCAGGCAGTAGCGAAGGCTGGTGTCGGAGTAAGAGAACTCTGTGAGGTGAAGAGGACGAGCCTCTCACCTAGGTTGGGGAATGAGCCCTCAACCTTTCATTTTACTACTGACTTCTTCACACGGTGGAGACGGAATATCGTGGTGATAGAGGACTACCCTTATGTTGGGGTTGATTTTAGGGTCAATGTAGACTTATTTCTCCCCGAAGGGGCACAATTGGATGCGTTAGGTAAAATACGAAAGATCATGACCTTGCAATAATGTTTTTTTGTTTATACACACAAACACACACACACACACATATATGTATGTATTTGTTTGTTGTACAAAGATGGATCTAAATAATTTGTTTTCATCATGCAAACAGAGGTATGTCACTTCCGGTGGGGATGTCAACATTCAGACATTGTGGTGATATTCAGGCAGTACCGGAGGCTGGTGTCGGAGTAAGAGAACTCTGTGAGGTGAAGAGGAACCTTCTTAGATTGACCATGGGTGTTCCCTCTATGAGGATACAAGATGTATCTTTTCACCTTCATAGGCACACAGGTGGAGTGATGGAATGCCTCAGTCACCTACTGGGACGAGTGGCTAGAGAGGTTGTGTGCTATGTTGAGCACAATGTAGTGCAGGAAGACAAGTAGAGTCTCCTATCATAGTAGTCTTTTATGATGATGTCATGGGAATAATGGCCCATATTTTTTCCCTACTATGTACATTTTTGGATGATGTATTTTGACACACTTTATCTATTTTATATACATACATATATATATGAGTTTTTCCATGGCTACTTATGTTTTTAAATGATGTGATGTTTTAATTTACATGCTTTATGTTCTGAATGCTTATCTATGTGTAGTGTGCCAATCCAACATATAATTTGATAATGAATCCATAATCATATTAATTTATCTCGATATATGTCTATATTATAAGAAGTCAAAAGATCTCTCGAGACAACGAACTCTTAGATAGAGATCTAGAAAAACTAGTTTATGAACAATATATTCACGGTTAAGTTGACGAACCATGAGTTGAGAATCAAAGTTGATAATCAATTGAGATATACCTAAAGAAGAAGCTTTGGTTAAAATTCCAATTATGACATGATATTCTGCAACATTATTGGTTACATATCCAAGGAAAATTCCTCATGAACTCACTAACTCGCTAGAGTCGTAGATGACCCAAGCTGCAAAAGCTATGTTCTAGGTATGTCGACTAGCGCCATCCGCAAATCCGAAATAGATAGAGAAGGATGCTGTCATCTAAGCATTGAAGCACAAAGAAAAGGATAAGCATCTTAAAGAATGGGATAAAACTCATGCATGCAAAAGTAAAGAAACACCAAAACAAAAACATATAGTACAATAATGTATAAAGCACACATGTGAGATATTGTATGCATAGTTATTTTTCAGTTAAATCCCATTTCGGGGCTCATCGAGAGATAATCCATTGTAATCCACTAACTTGTAGGCGCCTCTCTATAGCATAGGATTTAGGATGTATGGCCCATGCCACATAGGTTCTAACTTACCTGCACCAAGTTTGTCATGATCTTGGTCATATACCAAGACCATATCTCCTTCTGTGAAAGCACGAGGTCGAACAAACTTATCATATTTAGTTTTGATGCATTTTTGATATGTCTTGTTAATGAGAGAAGCATCACGACAATTTCATCCAAATTTGTTAGAAATTAAAGTCGTTCTTCTTCGACAAAATTGTGGGGTATGATCTCTACGATGAGTTTCAAGGATGGAATCTTGAATTCAATCGACAACACCACTTCCAACCCATATACCAACTAGAAGGGTGTAAATCCAGTGGCAGTTTTAACTGAAGATAAGCCCAGAGTGATGAGAAGAGTTGCAAATTACAAGAGGTTTCATTCACCCCCACCATGCATTAAAGCATGGTCTTGAGGACTTTGTTGATGGTTTCAACTTGTCCATTGGCCTAAGGATAGTAAGGGGATGGATTTTCATGATGAAACCCCAACTTGGTGCACAATTCACCCATCATCTAGTTTTGGAAATGGGATCCATTATCGGTTACAATAGCTTGTGGGAATCCAAAGCAAGGAATGATGTGATTGAACACAAAAAGTGTTGCAGTTCATCCATCATTAAGAAATGTAGGCATAGCCTCAACCCATTTAGTGAAATAATCATCTGCGATGATAATATAACCATGCTCCATAACTAAGGTAGTCCTACATTGCATGAAATCAATACCACATTTTGCAAAGGGGACGATGGAGACAATGGGATGGAGTGGAGCTGGGTGGGTACATGGTTTCTTCTGAAATATTTGACAAGTTGGGCATTTTTTAATAGCCTCAATGAAGTATTTGAAGATGGAAGGCCAAAAATAATCGACATGTAATATATTTTGGGCTGTAGCCATCCTAGAAATATGACTGCCACAAGCTCCAAGGTGACAATCATTTAAAACTTGCTCAACCTCTTCATGGTTTAAGCAATGTCATAGAATTGTGTCAATACCTCGACGATACAAATTTTCGCCAATGATAAGGTAGTACTTTGAATGGTGTCTAATGCGACGTCGCTTGTCACGTGAAATACATGGCTGGAAGCATTGGGTCTGAATATTTAGAATAATGTCTCCATATCATGTGTCAAACAAACTAATGAGGAATAGTAACTCATTCAGAAGGGAATCACTGGGCTCAGTATCCTCATTAGTATGGGGAAGATCACAAATTAATTCAGAAAAAACCAACGATTTCTTTTCTTTGGATTTGGAAAACTCAAGATCGAACTCCTGGAGAATGACGATCCATTTGGAATATTTTCTCCCAAGTACTCAATGAGTCAAAATGTGGTACATGGGGTTCAAGTCAGCAATGACCATGGTAGTGCGAATTAAAATATAGTGTCGAAACCTTTGGACAACAATGACTGCCACCAAAAACAACTTTTCAACATGTGAATAAGACAATTCAAGACCTGAAAGGCTCTTACTTAACTAGTAGATCACATGTTATGCGCCAACATCATCCTCTTGTACTAACACCATGGAAATAGTGGAAGCAGAGGCATCCAAATAAAGGATGTAATCTCTCACATAGTTGGGAGGATGTAACAATGATCTATTTATTAAAGCATGTTTGAGATCATCAAACGAGTGTTGAGCAGTTGCATCCTAGATAAAAGGGGCATCCTTTTGTAGTAATCTCATGAATCCTTTAGTAATTTTGGAATAATTGCATATAAGACAATGTAGAATTTTTTCCTTCCCTTGCAAACTCTGAATTTGGTTAAGATTGTTGGGAGGGGGTAAAGTGAGAATAGCTTTGAATTTTAAGGGATCCACCCTAATCCCATATTTGGACACTACGAAGCCGAGGAGTCTCCCTGATTCAACAAAAAAAATGCATTTATGGGGGTTCCAACATATGTTATAATGCCTACATATAATAAATATTGGTCTTATATGACCAATATGATCTTGTTGATCAGTCGAATGATCTGGCAAGTCATCGAGATAGGCTTCAAAAATATGTTTAATGTCATGGAAAGCAAACAACATAGCCTGCTGAAAAGTGGCTCCAGCATTTTTAAGGCCAAAAGGTAATTTCCGATAGGAGAAAGTCCCCCATGGGAAGATGAAAGTTGTTTTGTGTTGATAAATGGGTAGAATATCTATCTCATTATATCCAGAGAAGCCATCCATAAAAGAGAAAATGACGCTTTCGACAAAATTATCAATAAATTGGTCGATGAAGGGCATAGGGTAATTGTCCTTTCGACAAGCCTTATTTAGATCCCTATAGTCAACACAAACATGAATTGTCCATTGTTTCTTAGTGACCAAAATGATGTTGGAAACCATTCGGTTAGAGGTACGGGATAAATAAAACCATATTTCAGTCACTTTTCCACTTCTTCCTTGATTGTCGCAATTTTCTTGGGATGGACAGGGAAAAGTTTATGTTTTATAGGTTTAACTCCAAGGTAATTTTTTATTTCATGCAAAACGATTGAAGGGTCGATCCCTAGAATGTATTCATAGCTCCAGGAGAAGATGTTGCAAAATTATTTAAACAAGGCGATGTAAGTTTCAATATCTTCATTTGAACAGTTCACACCTAGTTGTATGTTTTCCACAATACCTTCTTTTGTGGATATGTCAACACTGATGGTTTGAGATATGTTTCCCAAATTTCCCTCAAATATTGTATCCTGAGTGAGTATCAGAGATTGAGGAGTGTTGAAAATATTAGTGGGAAATATAGATGAAATATATTTCTCAATTTCATCCAAACTGGGAATAAAGGATGAACGATGGTGGTTGTCATCCCATGGTGTGTCTTCTATATTATCCATTCCCATAATGGATTCATCGGATGGAAACATACGTAGGATCTAATCAAAAGTGGAGGATAGGGAATCTAACCAAGATGGTAACAAATAGGAATTAGATGCCAATAGATGTTGGTCCTTAGGTGAAGGAGAGGTAGATTGAATGGCATCATATTCCACCTTGGAAGGACTAAGTGGCATAGTATCACCTAGTGTATCGAATTCTAAAGAACTAGGTACAATCCATGGATCAGATGATTCAAGGGATTGATGTACCATAGTGGAAATCATATTGACTATTGCGATATGTTGCGTAGTTGGATGAATCGGTGTGGATAAAGTTCCCCTTAGTGAAGAATATTTTAGTAAACATACCCCTACAATTTCATATGTACTATTTGAATCCCTGCAAAATGGAATATTGTTGGTTGTTTGAGTGCGAGCATTAGGGGTGCAGTAATCTAACGGATCGATGGTAACTATTTTTCTTTGATGAGTAAACTGAACGCATCGAAAAAATGATGAAGCGACAATAGTCATAGAATAAAACCAAATTATTCCAAGCAACAATTTAT
>JASDQU010507063.1:56090-67722 GCA_032191745.1 Picea mariana
CGACTTCACTTATATTTACAATGTCTACATTGATGAGATGGTTTTCTTTTCTTTAGTTATGTGACAAATTCCAATCTAAAATGAAATTATCATAAGCATCGGATACATGATTAGAACTCCTAGGAATGTGATAATAAGTAATAAAATCAAAATGTCATTCTAAAATATGTACCCATAGGAATCGTCGGAGTAAAGTAGGATGATGCATGCAGTAACTATCATTCAACTGACATATTACTAACTGGGAATCAAGGAAAACCTATAAAGAGAGAATACCATGTGAGATATCATCGCACAAAAGTTATATAACGGTGCTATACTCAGACACATTAGTCATGGATGGCCCTAGCCATACGCCACCTGAAGACACCAGTAGACCCTCACTTGAGTAAACCACCCAAGGAGTGGAAGCCAAGTTCCATGTATGACGAATGGCTCTGTATGTGAATCCTAGATAGACCGAAGACTTCATTGACATCTTCCAACCAAGGGAAAACTCAATAAGAAATATGAAAATGAAAAGAAAGGGAAAATATATATACACTAAATTACATTAGTATACAAAGAGTTATGCTCTAGCTTAGGGCTCAAGCGTAATATCTTTTCAAGTAGATCCCATTCCTGGGCTCAACCAACATATTCTCTTTGTAAGCTTCTAACTCATAGGATCATTTTTCCAAGACACGTCGCATGATATAAGGACGTGCCACATGGGTTTAAACTTTCTTGCCCTCGGTGGTTCTTTGGCTTGATCATGTAAGAGGAAAAATTCACCCTCAACGTACAATCGAAGACAGATAGACTTATCGTACTAGACCTTCACACATATTTTGTTCACCTCGATAGTCATAGAAGCATCTCAACACTGCTCATCAAGACTCTCTAGGTGTACAAGGCATCGCTAGAGATCATAAGTGTTAGGTAGGAGCACAATTACCAAATTAAGAGGAGGGATTTCACATTTAATAGGTAATATTGACTCCACACCGTGTACTAACTAGAAAGGGTAAAATCCGGTGCCAGTCTTGATCGAGGTTTGGTATGCCTAGAGTGCGGGATATATCATAATGTGACAGTCGGACTTACTCTGGATGACAGTTTTTTTCAAAATGGTCTGGAGAGACTTGTTGATGGCCTCTACCTGTCAATTTTCCTAGGGGTAATAAGGAGAAGAATTACCATTTCTAAACCCCATCTTAGATGTTAGTTCTTCCATCATTTCGTTCTAAAAGTGACTGCCATGATCAGTGACAATCTCGCTCGGGATACTGAATCGAATGATAATTTGATTGAATACGAAGAAGGCGACAGTAGTCCCATCGGATTTAAATGTAGGAAAGGCCTCGGCCCACTTATTAAAGTAGTCAACGACCATGATAATGTTTTGATTCCCCCCAGTTGAATTCGAGTTTCAATACATGAAGTCCACCCCCCACTTGGTGAAGGGATTGACGGTAATGACTGGGTGAAGAGGGGTTGGATGCGAGTGCATTTTCAGAGTGAACACCTAGCAAGGGTGACACTTCTTAACTACTTCAATACAATCTTTAAATATAGAAGGCCGGAAATAACCGGGTCACAAAAATTTTTGGGTTGTCACAAGCCCGGATAGGTGACCACTATAAGCCCCACTATGGCAATTGTTCATGACTGACTTAGCTTCTTCGTGATTTAAACAATGACGCAAGATATTGTCTATTCCTTGATGATACAAAGTGTCACCGATGATAGTATAATTTTTATCTTGGTATTGTATACATTGTCATTCATCTCGAGAGAGATGATGAGGGAACTTCAAATTTTAAATATAGAGAACAATGTCTCCATACTAGGGGTCAGATGACAAATGAATCAACATGATTAAATTCCTCATCTAATCGTGGAAATTCGGATATTAACTCCGCAAAGACTAGTGATTTGTTGGATTTTGCAAAAGCAAAATCAAGATCAAATTCTTGTAAAATGACAATCCATTTATTATATTTTCCCCCTATGATATGCATAGTAAGGACGTATTGAAATGTATTGACATCGACAACCACAATAGTCTTTCAAAATAATATATAATGACGTAAACGTTGGACTACGTGAACGGAAGGAAAAGCTGTATTTTCAACATCATAATAATTAAGCCCAGGACCAACCAAGTTTCAACTAAGATACTATATGACGTGCTCACGGAGCTCATCATCCTTCTGAACCAAAACCATACCAATCATTTCCTCAGACGCAGAAATATAAAGAAAGTAATCCCCACTATAATTGGGACACTTCAATAGAGGCGTCGGTACCAGGGCTTTCTTCAAAGCATCGATGGACTCCTTGGCTCACTCATCTTAGATAAAAGGGGTGTCCTTCTTCAAAATACGCATGAAACTCTTATTGATATTGACATAATTTACTATAAATTGATGTAGAAAGTTATCTTTACCCTATAAACCTTGAATTTCTCTAATAGTGTGTGGGGGTGGAAATCAAAGTATTGGCTCAACCTTTAACAGATATAGCATGATCCTGATCTCAGACACTAGAAATCCCAAAAGATGACCAGATCTAATGAAAAAGATGCACTTATGAGGGTTCAACTAGATTCTATAGTAACGACATCTTTCAAAAAAAGTTGAAGGTGTGTAGAGTGATCCACTCTCTTACAAGAGTGAGTAGTGGGATCATCAAGGTAAGCTTCGACTATATGCTTAAGATCATGGAATACGAAATTCATGGCATGTTGGAAGGAAACTCTGGCATTTTTAAGGCCGAAAGGCATTTTTCGGTATGCGAAAGTACCCCAAGTACAAATAAATGATGTGTTGTTTTGATCCTCAAGTTTAATTTGAATTTGGTTATACCCTAAAAATCCATCCATAAAATAAAACACTTCGCTTCCCACACACTCATCGAGAATCTGATCGATGAAAGGTGTCAGGAAGTTGTCTTCAGGATAGGCTTTGTTTAGGTCATGAAATTACATACATACACAAATAGTTCCTTGCTTCTTATTCACAAGAACGAGATTGGATACCCATTCAATCAAGGGAACCGAGTAGATGAAACCAACATTAAGTAGCTTCTCTACCTCTTCCTTAATAGTAGAGGCCTTCTAGGGATTGACAACTCTAAAACATTGTCGAACATGTTTAGCATCCAGATAAGTTCTAATCTCATGCTCAAAAATATGAGGGTCTATTCCTGACATCTCTTCATATGACCAAGAAAATACATCTTGAAATTCTTTGAAGAGTTCGGTGTAGATCATAATTTCTTATGGAGAACAATCCACACCGATATGTATGTTTTCAATCTTGATAGGGGTACGAGAGATATCGGTCGTGACGGTAGGAGAAATACATGCCATATTTCCTTCGACACAAATGTTGTGTGTATCAAGTGGAACTACGGTGTGACCATCTGTCTCACTCAAAGTAGATCCAAATTTATCTTGTTTGATTCTTTCAAGATCTGGGAGAAAATAAGAGCAGTGATGCATATCGTCCCAAGGTTTGTCGGAACCATTCATGTCTTCGATGATAGCTTCATTCAAAGGAAAAGTCCCATCGAGGCAGTCATGTGAACAAGACAACTAAGTGGCCCACAAGGGTCTAAGAATGGGATCCTCCTCTTCCATTAGAGAGGTAACAGGATCAGGATCGACGGAAGAGTCAAGAACAACTTGATATGCAATCTCCACTACCGATAGTGGCATGTCCATTCTAGTATGCGAATGACCTTCACAAGATGAATTCAGGGAAGGTAGGGTCCACGGATCACTAAAATAGGAAGTGCGGAAAGGAATGGACCTCCCTGCCAAAATGGGCCTACTGGACATGGCGTAAACATGGTGAATCGGTGTCATGAAGTCGAAACTATCCATCAAGGAAGAATACATTATGACACCAACATTCTTAGTTGTCGGACGAGAATTGTCGATCACAAGGATCAATGGTCCAACCGATGCATTGGTACTAGTGTACACAAAGGATAATTAGTCAATCATCACGATATTCCCTTTATGAGGAAAACAAAGAGTATGGAAGGCGAACGATATGAAGACAACCATAGCATAGGTCCAATTGCATCCTATTAACAATTTATAATCAAGAGGCGCATCAACTATCTCAACCTCCACCTCTACCATCTTCCCACCTAACTAGATCAGAAAGGCAAGAATAATACCGTGAGGATAGAAGGAATGAACGTCAAAATAAGTCAACATGTTCAACGATTTAGAAAGAGTTGGAGAACCAAGAGATTTCCAACAAATCAGGGAAATCACACATGTAGGATTGCCTTCATCAACAACCACACATTTGATGGTATATTTTGAGTACCCCACGTGGATTTGGAATTCCACATGGTAAGGCAAGCGAGGCTTCACATATGTGACGTAAAAATTGACAACTATTGAGAAAATGGGTTCTAGATATTCTAAAGTAGATAATAAGGCACTCCTCTATGAAGGACACATCTGGAGTACCTCCAAATCTGACATCACACAAGGGGTTTGGCCTAGGTCTTTAACAATAGAGTAGTTCTAAGCGGCTCTAGCATTTGGATTGTGGGTAGAGAACTTGAGTACTCCTTTCAAAATACGAGGCGGTCACTCTTGTTTTTCAATATGTAAAGTCATCTCCAGAGGAGGAGGAGGAGATTCTAGACCAGGTATAGCTTGTGAAGAAATATAATCGCATAATCGAGTGGCTACATTAACTTTCGCATCAACCATATTGATACACAAATGGTCACCATCTTGCAACAACGGGTTTTGACTCCCACCAACTACATTTCTAGCATTTGAGGAGCTCGAGGCCATGTGTTGGTTATGTGGAAAAGGATTCATCAGCACGATGGGTGGTAGAGATAATAGCCTCATAGTTTCCGCAAGTTTGGGGCATAAATGAGTTGGCCCTCCTGCAGACTAGTTTAGAGACAACTCTTTCAAATGGATTGTCACCGAGTCTGTGGATTTTATATTGGTGGAGCCTACAATTCCATCAACATGAGGTCCAGGCTTTATTCTAGGGTCGTAAGTTGACCACGGTGCATCTAGAAGAATGTGGTATAACATCCGAGACTGAGCATATATAAGATCTAACTATTGGGCTTTAAAGATCGTTTCTTCCTCAGTGCTAACCCTAGATGTAGCAACATATTTTGAGATAGGAGAGTGCAAAGACTTTAGGAACCATTCTAAAAGAAAGGCCAAGGGTATGGAGGTCTTAATCAACCTCTTCCATCTACGCCACTCCTAGATATGATCTGAGATATGAGTGGTGGTGTCCTGGTGTAAAGTCAACATAAGTTCTAGGCCAACATCGTAATGAACTGGAAATTGGAAGTTCTTAAGGAATATCAACACCATCTAACTAAAGGTCCCATATGCCCCCCTAGGTAGCTCGATATAACATTTCACATCGACCCCAATGAGGTTGCGTTGAAATAATATTAACCGAATAGAATCATCATTAAGGGAATTCAAAGAGCACCATAGGTAAAAGGTAGTGATGTGATCACCAAGATCCTTTCCATTCTTACCTTTGAATTTTGGAATGTCTGAAGGAAGCTTGGTGGGGATGGGTGGCCATGTAGGATCATGACTCACAGGGTCATTCACCAACTTAGACAATTTTGGCAGATTAAGCGTGGCTAGAAAAGGGAGATGAGGTTGTGACATCTAGCCCCAAGATCCCTAGAAATATTGTGTTTGAGGAATTGCAGCCCATCCAGGGTTCTAGTAAGCACCATGGCCCTGGCCGAGATTCCAAGACCCTCCTCTAGGATGATTCATAAAAGGTTGGTTGGGCATCATTCCAGTAGGAATATTTTGATGGGGGTTATAAAAATCCCCCCCAATCGGATTACATTTGGGTTGGGGGTTTATGAAAGCGTTAAACTGACCTCCTCTGGGTTTGAATCTAAAGGATAGAGGTGGATTCGTCATGCGAAAAGGTTTGGTCAGAATAGGCATCAAGGAGGTAGGGGAATAGGACATAACTTGAGCAGAATCTTGTCTTCCAAGTTGGTTGTTCCACCCATAAGAAAGGGATTAGACTCGGGTTTTAAATAAGAATTCCTCCTATATTAAGAGTCGTTTGAGGGATTTTAGAACCACCAAATGAAAATGGAGTGTTAGGAGGTGTAGTGCCCCCAAGACTAATGCTATCATTAGGGCTAGCAACTGGGATGGTGTTTGAAAAATGTGAAGTAAAGTTCGACATACCATAGGAAAAAGGACTAGAAACCATAGGGATGGACTGAACATTATAGCCCAGTGAGTGACTAAGAGACCCAAAAGGGTCTGAGGCAAGAGATTGAGCATTCACTATAGGTCGAGCCATAATAATGATAGGTGCCTCTGGCACTACAACCATTATGGTTGCAGGAGTCGAAGGGGAGCCATTAACTATAGTGGGTGTGGGAGTCGAAGGGATCCCAGTGTTCTGAAGACTAGGTTTAGTACTCATCCTTGTAAAATCACAAGTCTAAACAGTGGATCTATGTGTACCACGTCTAATAAATCTATTCCTTTTAGAAGGCAAGGACTCGAAATACGGTGGTAATTATAACAAACGATGGGACCTTTGGGGACGTTGGTATGACTCCACGATGACTTAAGACTCTAAAGAAAAAAGTAAATCCTAAGGCCAACTAGTAATCAAAGAGAACACCAAAAGTCAAATGGCCAATATGCACACAAACAGGGTAAAGTGGATGAAAGTGGCCTCCCTCCCTAAAGAAGATGTGTCTCATCCAAGAGGGGCCTGAGACTCCCTGATAAATATCAGAGGTAACATAATTAGTTATAAGGGCCCTCATGGATTTAACAACCAGTCAGTTAGATCCCCCTCGAAGAGGTAACCATCCATAAAGGTTGTGTGTTTTCCGACCCTTATCTGACCCATGGTACCTGTAGAATAACCCCTGCAAGTAACCTATGAGGCACCTAAGTCAAGAAAATAAGCAACCAATATATAACTGATGCATAGGATAACATTCATAAGTCAGGTCCACCATATGGGTAGGGTAGCAAAGCCCAAAACCTTGAAAGTACTTCCTCTCACGGAGGTAAAGGCACTAGCAAGATCCCCAGATATGAATAGATCCCTAGAAATATCTTTGATGCTAAGAAGGTATCAGGGGGATATCCCTTCAACCAACCTCATGCAACCTCGTGATTAACTCCGGTGTGAGTGGGGCCTCTTGATATTACCAATTATACAATGAATTTATCCACTCCCTTTGACAGACACATATGTTGATTTAATTGCCTTGGAGAAGTTTACTCACAAAATCCAATTCCAAGGCACTAAATCCTAATCTAGTTTGTGTACCCTAGAAAATAAAATCATGACTAATCAATTTTAAATTATAGCGTTAATTTTAGTGGCCATGATTACTCAAAAAGGTATGGTAGTGAAAGTCATGATGTTATGACTCAGCAAGAAAAGTAAATATGAATATAATGCAAAGTCCTAACTTCAATTTTCAATGAATGATATGCTTCTTAAAACAAATGCAATTTTCAATTTCAACATTGCAATTCTAAAGTATAAATGAAATCTTTCTTTACATGCACTAAGCTAATGGCAAAGACTCAAAAGATAAAAATGCCAAGCAATGAAAAACGCCTAATATTTTTGTATTTTCAATATAATAAAAATGAAAATGAATGGACTGAAAAGCAACTTGATATATAAACTCTATGGTGTATAGAAAGAGATAACTCAAGCATAATACCAAGGAGCAGAACACTCAGCCCAATGTACAAGGACAATCAAAATGAAAAGGTGATGATAAATACTCCGCCCAAAACTTCAACCAAAGATAGGTTTCATGTCATCCCACAAGCACTTAACAGGCACTATAGAGACCCAAGACGACTCAACAAACATCAAATCCCACCCAGCAACCACCAGACCCAACAAAAAAGAAAATAAGGTTGATGTATGCATTTGTTCAAGGAAACAGAGCGTATGTATGCATCTTGTAGAGGGATGACCCACGTATATACATGATTGTCAAGATGAAAACCACATATATGTTTCAAAAAACAAGGCTAGGCAAGGGAGAAGGCTGAAAAATTAGACCCAGAGTGAATAGAGGCTATCAAGAAATGATATGATAAGAAATGCCATCAGAATGAGAGAAATATAAGGAGAAAAGTACTCCAAACCTTAAGAAAGAAGGTCAATCCCCAATATGGTCGTCAATTCTGTTATAAGAAAAATATCTCTATGGATAGGGTAAACCACAACAGAAAGAAATGACTGCAGAAATAAACTCTATTCTCAAGTATGCTATGTAAAAAAATATGCTAGCAAGATAAGATAAAATGCCTACCTCGTCCAAATGTTCGATGAAGTCCACTGTTGAGCACTTGACCCAAAGCAATATACCTGCAACTAGTCCTCAATAACCAAGAAAAGCAATCATGTGGTGATAATAAATGATGTTAGCACATTCGATAGAATAATCCATTAATAAACATGACAAATACACCCATGGAATAATAATTCAAATATTTGCAAGATATCAATTGGATGGGAAAAGAGTATTTCTATTACTATATGATCGGTAGACGTGAAAATGTTATAGACTTTCATGTCGGCACAGTTCAAAACCAAGAAACTAACTTCCTTCTAGTTGGGCTTCCACCACTTCAATCCTCCACCAAAGGCAAGCTCATGAAAGAAAAACAATGAGGTTCTTAATCAATAAGGGAAGAGCTTGGGGGATGAACACTATGTTCAGACTTAAAGGACGAAGGGATGCAGACTCAATATGAATTAAATAATTTTTCCAGAGTAACTTTGCGCTCAAAGTTGAATTCTTTCTCCTCTTTCCATAGCTCGGGATTGGCCCATTTATAGCCTTCAAATGGAACGGAAGGGTCGAGTCAGAACGTTTCCATTATATGGAAGGCCAAGGATTATAGATCTCCTGTCATGACATGGAAACCTGACATTAATTTTCATTTTTTGGCACAAATCTCGTTGTATGTGGGTTGTAGTGGTGCAACCTCCATATACACTTGTTGTATAGTATGAAAGATGTGTACATGTGAAAAAATATGTATTTTTAACTCTGGGATTTACAAAGAGGGATGATAAGTCTACATGGGGAAATGGAAAAAGGCCTTTTCTGCAAGATTACATAGGGTGAGGCAAATATTTCTATAACATAATCTTACTATTCATTCTTACACATTATATATATACATATATATTTCTGTATGGATTTGATTACTATATTCCAGATATTTTGGATTATTTCTGCATGACAAACTTTGTTCATCTCATTATGATTGAAAATGAGACCTTATGATCTCTATTTATACAAAATGTCATTCACATAGTTTTTCCACATTAGTAAGGGCAAAACATAATATAAGGGGTCCACAACCCTTATCTTACCCCTTGCAACAAAACAATATTAAACAATTCACTTAAAATTCACCTTTACACAAAAGAAACCCTAGAATAAGGTGACATCACCCCTTTAGGGGACATTTTGGCACTTTGAAGACGTTGTTTGGGTAGTAGATGCATGGATAGGCCTCCAAAGGCAACTTTTCACTCATCCAATTCCTCTCTTGATGTTCATAAAGATTCCTTCCTTCAAAATATTCGACATGTCATCAAGCTGCAACACCTGTACCACCAAACCCTATCCCTCTAGGTGATGTCAAACTTCTAAAAGTGACATTTTTCCTCTCTTAAAAAAAATGTTTAGCATGTAAGGGATAGGTCATGTCATCCATGATGTATTCTAGGCCTCCAAAGGTATGATTCTATCATCCAGCATGTGGTCCCTTGGCATCCAACCTGTCGGCTTCAAGCCCCATGGAAGCCCAAGATAGGCTTGTTCTTCCAAAACTGTCCACCAACTAGTTCCTACAAAGACAAATAAGCACGCCCTCCAAGGATCTCAATTCATAATATCACGGTGATTAAATAAAATCAATAAATGATCCACCTAATCATGTGCATCAAATATTACCCGGTCAAATAAGTAAGTTCTCAAATACATTATGCAACTTGCCAAGATTGGATATCGGAGGGTTGACGAGGTGTCCTATTGGGTAGATCTTTCCCTAGGTCAAAGAGTGTTTCCCAAGTTATCCCTCTCTAATCCATGTGAAATAGATGAAGTGATTATGGATCAATACTCATTGGGCATGGAGTTCATGACACACAAGTGGTTGCAGTGTCTCATTCATGGGTGCCTTTGTATAGGGTGTGTGACACCTTCGTTTGCAATGCACTTTTTGCAAGCCCATCCTTTTTCCATTCTTTGTTTATTTCATGTCTTAAAGGATGAGTTGAAGGAAACTATCCTGGAATGGTGTCCAGATAATGATAGTGTCACTCACAAATACCTTACACAAATGAGAAGGTTGGCTCGTGATGAGACCCCCTTTCTCCTAGTTGTGTAACTAAAAGCCACTACCCTAACTTATTGGATAGATGATGGTAATGTCATACCACTAGATACCCATGATCATGATATTCCAACTCGTGATGAGGCCTCGTATCCTCCATCTAACCCCCTAAGCATTCACTATCATTTATTCTTTTGGTTCCTCATTTTCATATAGATAAGTGTTTCATTGCTTTCTCGGGGGATCACTAGGTGACGAATATGGAAGGTTTCTATATAGGCTTTTATCATTTTGTCCAAAAACAATCCCTTTGGGCCTTTGTCCCCTTCTTCCCATGGAATGAGGGACAACTCCTTCTTGGGTAATACCAAGAGACATGTAAAACGGGGGGGGGTTATGGAAATTTGTAAGTATGGCCGAGAATGGCATGATGGATATTCAAGGGAGTTCCTAGTAGCAAACCCATTCTCGATGAAGAACACTCCTATGGCCCAATGTCAACCACCAAGTTGAAATGAGGAAAAAGGCATAATGTCCAAGCATATGTCATGAAATATAAAGAAATTAAGATACAACATACTCAAAATGCCTCAAATATTGAAATGAAACTCACCATAATACATGATGTCTACCTCATGGAGCAAGGCCCAATGCTTTTCAGAATCCAGCTGGTGTGGTGGATTCCATCCTGAAAATATTGACCTCTGTAGTGGTGAGAAGGCTCTCCATCTATGCAAGTGGAAATTGTTGGTCATGTAGTCTCTCGACACTCCATATCTACAACCCAAGGGCCTCGAGATATGATCTCCTTAGTTATCCCACAGACTAGGGATAACATGTCCATTGGAGGTTTTCCCTCAATTGTTGAAGATATAAAGATATTTTAATAAGTGATCAACTTTGGTATATTATTTTCTATGCCATTGTAATGCCATGCGGGAGTGCTTTTTTTCCATACAACTTGGCTGGAATTCGAGAGTTATTTTCCCTTGTTGATCTCACTCCATCCTTAGCAATAAAAAATATAGTCATCATCAATAGTGTTCAACACCAACATGTTTATACTTTGGGATTCTTTGTAACACTACCATGAGTGGTAATTTTTCCCATTTCTTTATGCATTTTCACACACATGGTTTGGTATCCATGACTCTAGGAATTTATATTTCTTGTTTTGGTATGTTCTCAGGGACTCAATGTACCCAAGCCAAGATTTTGTTGGAGTATCTTTTGGAGACTTGAAATAATTGTGTT
>JASDQU010507064.1:21364-42686 GCA_032191745.1 Picea mariana
CGAATTGACCATGGAGTATATCTAATAATCAGAGAGGGACCCAATGTGTCCACAAATCAATGGTCCCCATCACTTCATCACTTCAACGTTCGAGGGTTTGGTTGTGTAGTCTCCAGTTTGGTCTTGGAGTAGGTCAAAACTGAAATTACCACCATCTAGATCAGATGATCATGAGTGGTCCTGAAGTCCCTTCGGATCGTTACCTCACAGGTTTGGCATTCAGAGTTTTTGACGCTACAACAACTCCATTCTCCCGAATTGGGACTTCGCCGAAGTACCATACGCCAAAAACTTCACTGGTTGATCAGAAGGTCAAGAAGGGTTCCCAACATACTCCCTAGATCAACGACTCACAACATTTCACAACTATGGAATTCAGGGGTTTTGGCAGTTGTTAAGTTGTGACAACAGGGATTTTCGAACACCCGAAGCCCCGAAGATAATAAGAACTTAGTACCATTTGGACTAGTGCAAGGTTCCCAGAGCTTGGTCATATGGATCCCCCAAAACTCCTCGTGGGCTACATGTTTAACTCTTGGCTGGGAATTTTTTAAGGCTGTGGGAATGAGCCCTTGATCATGCAGGTGAAAGGTCTAAAGGGTATGACCCTTGGTTGCATTCTATAAGTGTTACACCTCATAAGCTTGCAAATACTTCAAATGAAGTGCGGGAATACTTCTTGTGCTTCTCTCAGAGTTTTAGAACTTAAAGAGTTATTAATCCCTACACATCTTGCCAAGGTTATGCGTGCCTTCACACTACCTCTCTTGAGCTTAATAGACCCCTTTCTTAGGAGATCCACATGACAGGAAGTGTAAATATGCACATATGAAAATTGGTCCTATGGTTAGCATAATCACAATTCTTTTCCTTTAATTCGAGCCACTACAAGAGGCTCTAGTGCTTACGTATACAAATCATATTAGACCATATAGGTCCTTAATTGCTTGAATACACAATAAGGAAAAAGATAAAGGAACATAATCTAAGCCTCAAGAAAACATGCACATTCATGAAACATTCACAGGATATCCAACTTTGTTTTACAGTTACAACTCAATTATACAGGGTATTAGAATACTTATATATTTCAAATTGAAGCCAAACTAACTAACTGTGGGTGTGCACGTTTCCACCCAACCATAGGATCATAGGCATTCACTCGTATCCCTCTGGCCACCCCCATGCCAAACCATGATATCGCTAGGAAACTTTCACAATTTCTTATGGATTCTTTCCCTATCACAGTCTCTGGGAGGTTTATCAGATGCCTCCTCAACATCAAGCTCAAAGTCTCCTACTTAGTTCACATTCTCCTGTAATCTCTCAGACATCTTTTATCTTGTTCTCTCCATTAACCATAAAAACTTATCAAGCTTTTAGTTCCTCTTCTCAGCTAGAGAGCCTCTCGCCCTCTCTCTTCATGTGTGTATCCCCTTGTCTCCTTTGTGTGTATTCTTTTTACACCTTTCTCCTCCTCAAGAAAGTTCTGAACCTGTCTTGTTCCTTCTTTCAGAAGGAAACTTGGGTCAGTCTGGTCTTGCAGGAAAAATGCCCTCTGTGGTACTTTGGGCTGACATTTTCTGTCTCCCTAGCCAGACCCTCCATGCTTCCATTCATTGGGGTGGTTGATGGTTCAAACACTAGTCCTTTWCTTATTAACTGATTTCTACTTGGGATTAGGATGAGGCTTATTATTTCAACAAGGAGAAATTTGGGTCATTTGTCGTAATGAACCCTTTCTATAGTTTTCCTTTTTCTTTCCTCTAGTGATATCATGGCCAATACTTCAAGGTTTCACCCCTTCATTCATTCATTGGAAATCGAAAMAAAATACATTTACATCGTTCACATGTYATAGCATGGTAATCCTAATTAGTAATTAATTACAAGTTGGGGGAAACAAGGGTATTACATCAATCACCCTTGTCAAATCCCTTACATCTGATATGGTTCTCATGTCGAGCTTTCTATCATGAATTTTCAACCTCCTTGTGATACCATGCTAAGAATTGGTCCTCCTCTAATTACATGAGTTATGCAAGTTGATCCTACATTGATTATTCCACAATCATCTTGGGATATTAGGAAATAAAATTAGCTTTGGAATAAGAATTTTGCAAGTACCACTACTTCCCTACACAGATGAGGCTAAAAGGGGTATGTTTTGTGATTTTTTCTAATAGGCCTTATGTGATATAGTTATCCTCTCATCCCAATTTTCTTTGTTCACCACATAGACCTTTGTCAACCCCTATTACAATAATTTTTGAATTCTTCCACGACCCCCTTCCTTATAGATGATAGGGGATGATAGTATGGTGTTGTACTTGAGTTAAATTTTGGATGATTTGGCTCATGAAGTGTTTACCTTGATTGGTTGTAAGGATCTAGGGACACCAAAACTGAGTGATGATGTTCTCAAAAATAAATTTGATACACGTAGTCATGTTGCAATCCCTATATGTTTCTACCTCATACCATCTAGTCAAATAATCAATAGCATTGATAATTTATTGACAACCCAAATTTCTGGCAAGTGGATTTATAGGTCCGATAAAATACACTACCCATTTTTTTCTAATGGTTGTAGCACAACTACTGGGTGTAATAACATTTCATCCCTACCAGATTGTTTCGTAGTTCTTTGATATATGTCGCAAGATTGAGCATATTATTTAGTGTCCTTGAACATATCTAACCACCACAACCCCACCTTAAGACTTTGAGAGCTATGGCCTTTCCATTGTAGTGGCCTCCTACAACCCCATCATGGCTCTCCCATAAAATTGTAAGTATTTCATGATCCATGATGCAACATCTAAGGATGACATATACCATGAGCTTGTACAAATGACCTATTTATCTAATAGTTGGTCACACAAAAAACCAATTGTTTCTTTTATGTTGTCAAGTACCCTTGTGGCAAAACACCTGTGGTGAGAAAAATAATTATGTCATTCAAATAATTTGGTGCTAATTCAATATTGAATAATTTAGAGTCTAGAATTTGGTCATCCAATGAACCTATGGATTCCCTTGTTGCTATTCTATACAAATTATTAGGTCTTTTGTTCATTATATTTTGATTGTGTTGGATATCAATTCCTAGAATAACAACAACCATCAACAAATCCATCCCTCCAACACCATATTTTTCACCAAATCCTTAATATCTTAATGGTCTATGAAGAATTTAAATTTCCCTCCTAAAATTTAGTGCCAAAACTTATATAATGAATACTTCTAGTCCTTCTCACTCAGTAGAGGCATAGTTATGCTATGCCTTTAATACTTTCCCACTGGAAAAACAGATATGGAAATCCAAGTTGTGTCAATATGGCTCCTAGAAAAATTCCAGATCCATCAACATGTACATGGAATTCAATACTTTAATTTAGAAAAACTAGGATGTGCACACTTACCAATTTTTCTTTGAGAAGATTGAAGGAATTTTGGCATTTCATAGTCCAAGTGAAATTTTCTATCTTCTTCACCAATCATTCCATGGGGGAAGTGATAAACATGTAACCCTTTATAAATCTTATATAATACCCAGTGTGGGCTATGGTAGACCATAGGATGTGGACATTGGTCGAATATTCTAGGTGGACAATTATGGCTATTTTGGATGGACAACTAGTACAACATATCTACAAATAATGTGACCCAAAAATATACCAAAAGGAGTGAAGAAGATGCATTTCTTCAAGTTAACAGAGATCTACAATTGTGGTTAAATATACCAATGGTGTGCAATTCCTTCCATTCTCAACATGGAGTTGACACGTGGCATGGATTTCTTCAATTTAAGGGAGATCCTTTGAACATCAGTCAAAACGTTACAATGTGGTTGTTCAATAGGTTGTATATGGTCTAGTCATCTAAGTACACTTCTAGAAATTTATGTATATAATCTCTAAATGCAGTGACCACTATCATGGATAGTGTTACTAGTGCATTCTTCAATATGAACAACATCATGTTGTAGGTGTAGGTGCATCATTCTATAGAAAAAKTGGTCTTATTTTTGTCCTCCTTAGCAATTTTTACCTGATGGTGTTCCAAGAAGACATCAATGAAAGATTAAGTCTCTTTCCATGCTACCTAGTCTAGAACTTCATCATTTAAAGGGATATGGAATGGACMATGAACAAAAGAATCATTCGACCCTTTGAATTTGAAACATACTCTGATACCACCCATATTCAAATTCTTCTACTAGGAAAATTAATATCGTTGCGAGCATTTTTTCAATCTCCTCTTTCAMTTTCTCCTTGATCTGGGGATTAAATCTACAGGGTCTCCTATTGATAGGATTGGAATCTAGTTTCATATCTATCCTCAATTTTCCCAATCCCCATTTAATCCCCTTCATCTCAGTAAATATTTGTGGGAATAAATCATCATATTCTCTAAATAATTCCACAACCTTAGATACTATTGCATCATTCCACTAGTCCCCAATGGATTCTAAGTTAGGTCAGTTCTCTATGCTAATATTCAAATTTTTTACCTTCATGGTTTGTGAGTATATCTCCCTTCTAGATGGTATGTTTTTTCTTTCAATATCCTTTTCCTTTTGTGATTATCGTTTCATTTCATATGTTATAATATTAGATATATAACAAAGAAATTAATTATTGCATGAAATAAATAATAACTTTTTATTCTAAATGTTTATTTTTTTTGCAGAACAAGGATCTTCCAGAAGATTCAGATGATCCTCATCAAATAGATCCATATCATGTTGGGTCCGATGTTGAGATGGCAGATGATGCTCATGATAATACCGATACAGATGACAGTGAGGCATATGTCGATGCAGATGATGATGATGATGATGATGATGATGATGATGATGATCACGATGGTGATGATGTTGATGAGGTAGTTGATGGTAGCAATGAGTGACATTCATTATCATATAGACTGCATCATGGATCGTTTGTGATATATTTTTATAATGCCTCTTTTCATGGTTACTATCATATGTATCATTTTCACGGCCTCCAATACCATATTATTGAGTTGTATCATTTTGACATGTATCATTTTGAATTATATCATTTGGACATGATGTATCATATTGAATTGTATCATTTTGTCTTACATAATTTATCATTTTTATTTATATCATTTGACATGATGTATCATTTTGACTTATGTCGATTTTTGGCCATGTAATACAGCTTGAGTGGGCCTAATGGTTAAGAGCATGTGTTTCTCCTAAGAGGTCACAAGTTCAAATCCAGAGGGGAGTAGGGTATGTATACCTCTGTAGACTTTACCAATCAAATCGTTGGGCGGAGGGGGTCCCTTGTCCCATAAACAAGGGGGTCTCATACACCAATTTGGTGTGGCTTGGCCATGACCTTAAAAATAGATTATTATTATTATTATTATATCATTTTCACATGTTATTGATCTACTGGAATATTTGACTTTCACTTGTTTTAATTATATATGATGATGATCTTATCAGTATTGACTCATCAATTTTTATATATTGAAAGTGGTTGATGATATTTGAATGCATATTTATTACGTATGATGGTTTTGATTTACTGCTCATGATGAATGTTTTCAAATTCACTTAAATTATAGAAATTTGACTCACTTGTTTTAATTATAGATGATGATCATGTTATAATAATTATATTGTTATTTTATATATATTGGATGTTGTAGATTCTATTTTGATGGAGATTTAATAAGTATAATGATGTTGTTAATTTGTATGGATTTTCATTTCCCTAAAAATTATTTATAAATGTTATCCTATAAAATATTTCAAATGCATTTATATGGCTTACAGTATAATCATATAAGTTATTTACGAGACATGATATATTTAACTAATTAAATTGAAATAAAAAATATCAAATTAATAACTGTAAGCAAAACAAGAAGCATTTTTGGAAGAAAAAAAGGAAGCAACAATGGAAGCCACACCAGAAGAAAAACCGGAAGCCAAACCAGAAGAAAAACTAGAAGCCAAACGAGAAGCAAAACTAGATGTAAAAATGGAAGCCAAACTAGAAGCAAAATTGGAAGCCATATCAAAAGAAAATCTGGAAGCCAAACCAGAAGCCAAAATGGAAGAAAAATTGGAAGGAATATCATAAGCAAAAATGGAAGCCAGTTTGGAAGAAAAATTGGAAGCCACACCAGAATCTAAACGGGAAGCAAAACTGGTAGCCAAACAAGAATCAAAACTAGAAGCAAAACTAGACGTAAAACTGGAAGCCAAACCAGAAACCAAATTGGAAGCCAAACTAGAAACAAAACTGGAAGCAAAATTGGAAGCCATATCAGAAGAAAAACTAAACATAAAACCGAAAGCCAAACCAGAAGAAAAATTGGAAGGCATATCAGAAGAAAAAATGGAAGCAACACATGGTGATAATCATTTATGTTATTCCTGACGCTAAACCTGGCACTATTTCTGGTGCTAATTACGACGCTAAACCTGGCACTATTCGTGGTGCTAATTACGACGCTAAATATGGTGCAATTATAAAAAAAAATTGTTTGCGCCCAGTTTTGCGCCAGAAAAGGTGTCCAATTTGTTAATTGAAATACACTAAATTCCGACGTTATTTTAGGTGCTAATTTCATGTTATGTTGTAGTTTACTCAGCCCCATGCCCCTAATAAATATGGGATGTAACTTCTCACACTGACACTGTTACATATATTCAAATATTGGGCTCTTCTATAATCAGGAGAAAAATAAAAGGTTCACTTAAAAAATTAAAAAAGAAAAGAAAAGAAAAAGGATTGGGATTTAACCAAATGAATAAAAAACCCCTTTAGACCCCTCCTCTCTTGTGGATAACTCGACCACCATATCTTTGTCCATGTTTATTTGTAGTTGGCATTACATTTTTAATTATAAAATCTAGATATACAAGTTCACGTATTACATCACTTGGCCCACAACCACATATATTATCTACATTATACAATACTAAACTGGGTATTATAGCGGGGATGTTACATTCCCCCTCCCCTACAATTTTTCACACTCCTCGATGCACAAGGCCATGTTGATATACATTTATAAATTTTACATCATAATACTAAGAAAATAAAAATTCTACAAATTTCACAACTCCAACAACAGTTCCAACCATAATATCTTATTCCTCTCAACCTGCCCAACCCAAGGAATGTACCCCCTTCTCTACATCCAATTCCTCAATATGTACCATTGTTTTACTAGGGCTTCTAGCATAGGTTGGCTATGAAAGATATGAGACGTGGTTCTAGGAACTCTAGTTACCCATAACGTGTCTTGCATTCTTATAATTCATTTTCTTCAAAATTGACAAAAAAATTGCAACTATTCCTCCCACATGGTCTCCTCGTTCTCCCACATAGCATCTTCAGGACCGTAGTAGGTCCATTGGACCTTTACCAGTACAATAGATTTGTTCCTAAGCACTTTGAATTTTCGGCACAAGTTGCACATTGGTTCCACCCGAAAGCCTCCTTCGTGCTCCACCTAGATCACAATCCAATCAATTATGTGGCTAGGGTCAAACACATATTTATTCAATTATGACATATGAAAAACATTATGAACTCTCATGGATGTAGGGAATGCTAGCATGTACAAAATTAGGCCTATCTTCTCCAAGACTTCAAAAGGCCCACAATATATCATTTCAAACTTTGGGAAGCTTCCCAATATTAGCAAACTTCTTTTCAATTTTACTTTTAAAAACACATGCTCGCCCACTTTAAAGTATCTGTAAGTCTTTTTCGTGTCTACATAACATGTTTTACCGTCCTAGACAACTTTAAATTCTGCTTGATATTTATCATCTACTCTTCCATTTCCTTTCGCAAATTTAGCCCAATAACTTTTGTGCCTGCTAGGTTATCCCAACTCATCGACATGTTGTGTTTTTATTGTAAGCAAATTCAACTAAATGGATATGGTCTTCCCACTTCGATGGCTAATCCATTACATACATTCTTAGCATATCCTCAATTATCATGTTAGTACTCTCTGTTTTCCCATCCGACTCTCAGTGATATGTTGCACTGGAATTTAAATTTGTCCCAAATCCTTTAAACAACCCCTTCCATAAATTTGATTTGAACTTGGGATCTCCGTCAGAAAAAATTGCCTTGAGAACTTCATGTAGCCTGGAAATTTCCTTCATGTAAACTTTTGCAATGCCAACTTCCTTGTGAATTGTATTCACAAAAAAAAATGTGCATTCTTAGTTAATTTATCCACCACTACCATGATGGAATCATGTTGCTTCATTGTTATGAGAAGATTAGTAAAAATATCTCATATAAAAACTTCCCATTTCCACAAGGAATGGGAAATGGCCATAGAAACCCAACTGAATGTTTATCCTCAAGTTTTACCTTTTGACATTCTAGACATATGGCTATGTAATCAACCCCTTCTTTCTTCATTCCTAACCAAAAAATATTGGCTTCTTATAGCTACAATTGATTTCTGATATCCTGGGTACCCAACATATGGCACATTGTGCATTTCTCTCGGAACTGTATTTTTCATCTCTCTAGAGTTTGGCACATATACTATACCCCTATACATGAGGAATCAATCTTCTTTTAGCTCAAAGTATTTAATTTTTTTCTGAAAATTACCTTGTTGTAATGTTTCTTTTATTTGCAAATAATGCTTATCCGAATCAAGGAAAATTTTAAGGATGGAAAATTATTTTAAAATGTAGACACCTTGGTTATTCTTACTAGTTCCTAATATGCAAACTATAAAATGTTTGGTGACATTTAAAAAAATATATATTCAACTTTCTAATGATTTTATATATTTTTTATACAATTTTGACGATTTTTAAGGTAAAATAATTTTATCCTGTAGAATTTGGGTGAATCATTTTTAGAAAAAATGGAAACTGGTGAATCTTTTTTCGAAAAAAGAATGGAAAATTAGCCCATGGGAAATATATAGCCCCTAAAACTTTCCCTGATCTGAATTTGTAGTCTCTAAAATTATGTCTTTTAAGTTAGACCTGTGCACGCTAATGGTTGTATCATGCATCTCATGAACTCTCCTTCTGAGTGCATTAACCACTTTATTTTCCTTACCTTTAATATGCTTTATATCAAAGTTGTATTAACTAAGGAATTACAACCATCCATTTTGTCTGGCATCTAGTGTTGGTTGTCCAAAGAAATGTTTTAGACCACAATGGTTTGTTCTTAGCTCAAATTATCTATCCATGAGATAATGTCTCCACATTTTTAATGCATGAATAATGGTTGCAAGCTCTAAATCGTGTGTGGAAAAATTTCTCTCATGTTCTTTCAATTTTCTCAACTCATAACATACCACATGTTCATTTTGCATGAGGACTCCACCAAGCCCTTCCTTGTACACATAAGTGCACACAACAAAATATTCATATGGGTTTGCAATCTTTAAGATTGATGCACTTGTCAAAATGCCCTTTAGTTGTTAAAACTCTCTTCACATTTGGAAGTCCATTCAAATATCACTCCCTTCTTTTGAAAGGAATTAATTGGGCTTGTAATCTTTGTCAAAAAATATTTTATGAATCTTCGGTAATAACATGCAAGTCCCATAAATGATATGACTTCTGTAACATTTCTTGGAACTATCCATACTGTAATGGCCTCTATATTCTTAGGGTCAACTATTATCCTATCTGCTGAAATAATATGACCCAAGTAATGAATTTTCCTTTGATAGAATATGCACTTACTTAACTTGGCATACAATTGATGTTGTCTCAAAACTTGTAGCACCATCCTTAAATGTTTCTCATGTTCCTCCTTTATATTTGAGTAGATGAGTATATCATCCGAGAAAACAATTACAAACATGTCCAGATACTCCCTGCACACTCCATTCATAAGACACTTGAAAACAATTGGTGCATTTAATATCCCAAATGGCACCACCACAAACTCGCAATGACCATATCATGCCTTGAATGATGTCTTGATGAAATATTATTCATTTATTATCACTTGATGATAGCCTGACCTCAAGTCAATATTGAAAAATATTCTTGCACCTTTCAGCTAATCAAATAAATCATCATTCCTTGGAAAAGGATATTTGTTCTTCATGGTAACCTTATTCAGTTTTTTGAAATCAATGCACAACCTTAAGGTTCCACCCTTCTTTTTCATAGAGAGCATTGGGGCATCCTAAGGTGAGACAATTGGGTATATATACCCCCTCTTTAATAATTCTTCAAGTTGTATTTACAACTCCTACAACTTTGGTGTGTCCATCCTATAAGGATTCTTGGACATTGGGGAAGCTCTTGACACCAAATTAATGGATAAATCAATGTCTCTCTTTGGTGGCAACCCTAGAAACAAATTTGTCTCCTAATTTCTCATCAAAAGTTAGTTGATTAGTTAGTTATAATATTGCTTGATTTTCCTTGTAGTATTGAGTGTGGTCTTTTGGTCATTTCTCTGTTGTGGTTGTAATCCAAAACCATAGGACAACTTTCTCTATCAACATAATTGGCGACCATGTTGGGTATCGTCTCTGATTGGGTTAGTTTAGGATTCTTGTATTAGTTTTCTTTGGTTTCGTTCATTTTTTTCTACTTTTAATATTAATTTCAATCTTTTAGAAACCTAAGAATTTACTTTTAGTCATTGAATCCAGTATTTTTCTTGTATTTTATTGAAATTATGGGGTTTGTACACTTTGTTCTTGAAAATTTGGGTGTTGTATGAAAGTGTTCTTTTTTTTTTTTTTTTGGGTCATATACACTCCCTGTAGAAGGTTTGGGAGCATACATATGCACCCTATAGAAGTATTATATGCATATATACATTTATATATGCTCCCTACAGTGGGTATAGGGGCATATGGCTTCTAGGAGGTGATTTTTCCCCTTATTTTTTAGCCTTTTAAAGCCCCGTTTTGGATTTTTTGGGGGTCAGTTGGACCCTATTGGTTCATGGAACTTATTTTTGGCTGTAGCGAGTTGGTAAAGTCTTAAAGTTGAAAAGAAAACAAAGTCTTTTTATGCTTCCTTGGGTTCTTTAATTTTTTCTTGGACTGCATAACTATAAGACAAGTGTTGTTCTTAGGGTCTCAATTTCTTGATTGTTGTTGTGATCACGACTGAAACATGAGTTTGTATCCAATTTTAGGGATTTTCTTTTGTGCTTTCCTTTTATTTTTCAAACATAAAAACAAAAAAAACCTTTCTTTTAGCATCTTTTTTTTAGTTTTTTCTTTAGTAGAAAGAAGAAGAAAATGAAAAACCTAGTTTGATGTTAGGCAGGTCTCTTTATTTCTATTGCATTATTTTGCATTCATATTTGAAAAAGAAAAACATCTTAGTGCAAGCATTTGTTTTCTTCTCATCTTGAAAATAATTTCAAAGGAAAAATAAAAAAGAACACTATTGTTTTTGCTTCTTTTCTTCTCTCACAATTTAGGAAGAAGTTGCATTGTGCATTTTGCATCAGAAAGAGAAAACATTGCATATCAAGGTCTGAAAGGTTGTTCATGCATTTTACTTGCTTGAAAATCTTTTTCACTATAGAATTAGTATGAAGTTTCATTTTCCATTGTTCTTATAACTTTCATTTTGCAAGAGTCTTAAACAACATCAATTGCACTTATGTAACCTTTGAGTAAAGAACAACCACTAAAAATAAATGCTAAATCAAAATTTGCTAGATTTTTTATGTCTAGGGTTCTTCAAATATTCTAGTATAGGGCCTTGGAATAGGTTGGAGAGTAAACTCTTCAAGGTCGTTTAACTAAACATATGATTTTGACTTAGGGAGTGTTAAAATCCAATTTTCATATAGATGTGGTTGGGGAACTCCTCTAACATAGGATCTAAACATGAGGTCGTGTGAGTGTGAGTGGTAGATATTACCCCTCCAATACTTGTTCAAATGCCTATGGATTGTTGCGTATACAAGGGTTCCTTGAGTACCACTTGTCCCTTTGCGGTGCTGGTGATTTTGGAGCTTCGGTCTTATTGACCAAAATTTGGTCATCTTTATTTTCCTGCTCTTGGATTAATAAAAAACCTTGATATAAAAATAAGACATTTTTGAAATTTTATAAGTTCACTCTGTAGCCCTCATTCTTATCTTCAGCGCACTTTTTTCGGATCAGAAATATGTTTCTGTATGCCTAAGTTACTCAAGATCTTGTCCCTAGGTCTGATTTTGAAGAGTCTTTTTAAGTATCATGTTCACCTCTCCTCTCTTATATTACAATGTTACCATATTTATAATTTTCACTCAACATCTCTCTCTCCATACTTAGTTGTTTTCAGTATTCGCGGGTTCCCAGGTTAGCGGGGTCAAGCTTTCATATCCCATGTTCCGTGATATATATTTTGCACCCAAAAGATCCATGATCTACATTTTGATCATTGGACCCCCCCGCCCCCAAATCCTAAGTATCTCATCTCTCCTATGTTAAGTTCGACTGACCGCGTTACAACACTTAGCCATTTTTTGACCTTTTGCAGTCACGGGTTTGCGGGTTCACAAAAATCTCAAATACTATTTCGCTCTCGTCCATTCCCGCAACCTACAAACTACCCCCTTGACTTCCGCTACCTACAATTTTCCCTTCACTTACCCTTCCACCTGATTTCCCATAATTAACAATTATTCCAAAGTTTTCCCCATTTAAACCATAAATCAATAAGAACATTTCACATGGAATCATGAAATTGTGACACATGACAACTAGTGGAGGGAGACACGTGGAATATTATTATTAGAAACACATGGAAAGTTATTACAAAGACACATGGAAATATATGTATGGCTGATTCATCAATGAATGGGCATGAGATGGACGACAATGGGATTCCAAAATTATTATTTTATTTGACAATTTTTCAAGGGGCGAATTCACCAAGCTCCATAATTTCCTCTCTTCTCGTGTCTCTTGCTAAGTTATCAAACACCTAGTATTATATATCATGAAGAATATAATATTCCAATGCATGTGGGATATCCTTTTAAACCAAAAAGTCGAATTTTATGAAGGGAAGCACGAAAATCAATCCAAGGGTTGAGATTTGCCCATCAACTTTGATCGACGATGGTTGAGTGTTAATCTTGCGGAGGCCATAACTTGAGCTCCGAGTGTTGGAATAGAACAAAATTTATACCGTTGGAAAGGTATTTAGACGTAGAATATGGTGGTATAGGTTTCAAAGGATTAAGGTTGCTACATTTTCTATAGAAATTAAAATATCAGTCAGATGCATTTTTAATGGGCATGCGTGACAACTCAATTTCACAAACTCATTTGAGATCCAAGCGACGGATTTGGAAAAATTTTATATGGTTGGAAAGATGAGATGATGAAGAGCACATCATAAGTGGTTTACATTGTTAAAAATTTAGTTTTCACTTCCATAAAATTAAATTGCATCCGTCCTATTTTAACAAGAAATTAATTAAATTGTGAAAATAAAAGTTTATTTAAAAAACTTTTATTAAAAAAGGGAAATAAATAGTTGAGACAGTTCCTGTAACCATCAATGAAGACAATAAAATGAAAACAACAATAAAGTGAAGTGGAGATGAATGAGAGATACCATCATAGTAAGTTCATACTGATCACATCCTTCTTTCTTTATCAAGTCCTTCATCCAATTACTCCACCTCTTTAAATAGAAAGGTTTAACCGAAGACTGGTAATTTCTTTTTTCTTCTTACCATGTCTTGATATCTTCTGCCACCCACTTTTTTCCTTCTACAAACTTCTTTCTTATATATATTTTCTTTATGTTTTGCGGGAGCCCCAATTCCAGTCTTTATGACAAACACATTTAAATTTTGAAGAATATGTAATAAACTATATATCTTTTAGAAATTTCAAGAGAGATATTTTGGGAACAATCATTACTTTGTAACCTAGTTTTATGAATATAAAGTATTTTAGGTTGATCTATCATTATATTTATTTGATATGCCCATGTATCACTCTGTCAAAGTTCTATTATGCATGCATATCATTTTCTTTTATTTTTATGTGACCAGAAATCTTTAGTCAAACTATGATGGATGTGAGGAATTTTTTCTTATTTGCTTTAGATGTGTGAATGTATGCAGTTCCTAGTCCATTCTCATGAAATTTCTTTAAAAGAAAACAAAACAAAAATCATTTTTATCTTTTTGCAATCTTTACTTTTCTTTGATTACCACGACAAACTTCTGCAAAGTCCCATATTCTGAAGACCTAAAGTCCCACGAAAATCATAAGAACAGAGGAGTACCACCTCTATAAAAATGCATGGGGATTTATATCCTCGTGAGGTTTCCTTTTCGGTCCTAACGGATTCAAGCCTCAACATTTTTGGTGACCATACTGGGGACGATTTACTTTCAATATATTTGAGGAACCAAAAATCTCCATGGCTCAAAATTTTGAGAAGAAGATTCCAGAAAATGGTTGCTTATTTTAAACATGGATCACTTTTTTTGTAATATAAAAAAGAAACGACAAGCACCAAAGATTCGGGAGAATGAACTCCCTGGAAACTTCATTGAAAAAATTCAAAATGAAGGGTTTCATTCATTTCATAATGCTTCTTTATCAAGCCCGTCAATGGCTTTGCAAGACTCAACAAAAGGGAGAAATACTCAAAGAAGGAGTCAATTTCATAATACCCCTTTAAATCCACCAGAAGTAGACTTTCAAATTCCCAATATTCCTATTGAAATTTTTTCTACATTCTTTGGGGATGCTTCGGAAGATGCATAACAACACTTGATTAATTTTAAAGGTACATGTTATGATTTCAACCTCACTAAAGACAATGTTACATGTAGATTATTCCTACAAACTCTACGGGAGGATGCTCTTGATTGGTATAGTTCATTAATGTCTAACTCTATTACTAGTTGGGATATGTTAGAAGATTCATTTGCAGAAAAAATTCATCCCAAAAGTGCATTCATATGTTTTTGTTGATGTTTTAAATTTTGATGCCCACCCATCCTCTCCCATGTGGAAGAAAGATAAATAAATGACCAATTTTGAAGAAGAATCTAATCAAAGAGTAGATGAAATTTTTAAGTCAAGTCATGTTGCTAAAGATGAAGATGAAAATTTCAAATTACAAGAAGAAAATTTCAACCTCCTATATACTCCATATGAAGATATTTCAAGCAACAAATTTGAGAATGAAATTGAGGAGCCTCTACCAAATACACAAGAAGATTTCAGCCTTGTGATAAATGATGAAACATCACAAGAGAACTTGCAGTAAAAAGAATTGATGGAAGAAATAAATCTTGAAAAGAATGATGAACAAGATCACCTTTACAAGAAAGAAGAATACTTTCAAGAGATTTTTTATGAATCAAGAACCATGGAAGTGGTTGTAAATAAATAAAAGGATGAATGCGTTCTTATGTCGAAAACTCCTCAGTCAAGAATTGATTTTATTGAATTATGGTTCAAGAGCATTGTTGGTCAAACAACGCCATCAAATCTTCACCATACTTGCTATAATTTTTCTCCAGTACATATTGAGAGTGCCCATGATTCATTGGTACAAGTCTCAAATTATCTCATAAGTTTGGAGTTCATTCCACAAATGATATCAATGCGTGAATGGCTCCATTGGAAATCTGCGTACACCTAAGGTGCCCCTTTTCTTTCAAGCAAGTTAGGGTAGGTAGATCATGTATGTACATACTTTGTTTCTTCAGTTCAGTTTCTCACAATAAGGTAGTCTTTATATTGAAGTTTGAAAATAACTCCAGGAAAGAAAAATAATTACAAGAACTTATTTTGAAGATGACTCCATAGCCCAACGAAGAAGGTAATTGGTCTTGAGATTCTGGTGTTCTCAGCAACCCACAGAGGGTCATTGTCCCTCAGTTGGAGCCAGTTGTTGACCAAAATTTGGTCATCTTTATTTTCCTTCTCTTGTATTCATAAAAATAATTGATATCAAAAGAAGACATTTTTTAACTTTTGTAAATTCACTTTGCATCCCTCAGTTTCAACTTTATCATGCTTTTTTCAGATCAGAAATATGTTTCTGTATGCCTAAGTTACTCAAGATCTTGTCCAGAGGTCTAATTTTGAAGAATATTTTTAAGTATCATGTTTGTCTCTCCTCTCATATATTACGGTGCTACCATATTTAGAATTTTCACTCAACTCATCTCTCTCCATACTTAGTCATTTTTCAGTATTCGCAGGTTCCCGGGTTGGCGGGGTCAAGCTTTCATATCCCATGTTCTATGATATCATTTTGTACCCAAAAGATCCATGATCTATATTTTGACAATTGGACCCCGCCCCCCACCCCCCCCAAGCTCCTAAGTATCTCATCTATGATATGTTCATTATTATTGGCCGCGTTACAACACTTAGCCATTTTTCGACCTTCTGTAGTCGTGGGTTGGCGGGTTGGCGGGTTGGCGAGTTCACAAAAATCTCAAATCCCATTTCGCTCACGTATGTCCCTACAACCTACAAACTACCCCCTTGAATTCTGCTACCTACAATTTTCCCTTCACGTACCCTTTCGCCTGATTTTCCATACTTAACCATTATTCCAAAGTTTTCCCCATTTAAACCATAAATCAATAAGAACATTCCACATGGAAGCATGAAATTGTGACACATGACAACTCGTGAAGGGAGACACGTGGAATATTATTATTAGAGACACATGGAAAGTTATTACAAAGACACATGGAAGTATATGAATGGTTGATTCATCAATTACCAGGCATGAGATGGACGACAATGAGATTCCAAAATTATTATTTTATTTGACAATTTTCCATGGGACGAATCCTCCAAGCTCCATAATTTCCTCTCTTCTCGTGTTTCTTGCCAAGTTATCAAACATTTAGTATTATATATCATGAATAATATAATATCCCAATGCATGTGGGATAGAATTTTAAACCAAAAAGTTGAATTTTATGAAAGGAAGAATGAAAATCAATCCAAGGGTTGAGATTTGCCCATTAACTTTGATCGATGGTGGTTGAGTGTTGATCTTGCGGAGGACATAACTTGAGCTTCGGGTGTTGGAATAGCGCAAAATTTATATCATTGGAAAGGTATTTCGACATAGAAGATGATGGTGTAGGTTTCAAAGGCTGAAGGTTTCCCAAGAAATTAAAATATCAGTCAGCTTCATTTTTAATGGGCATGTGTGACAACTCAACTTCACGAACTCATATCTTGAGATCCAAGCGACGGATTTGGACAAATTTTATATCGTTGGAAAGATGAGCCTATGAAGAGAACATCAGAAGTGGTTTACATGGTTAAAAGTTTTTTTTTCACTTCCATAAAATAAAATTATATCCGTCCTATTTTAATGAGAAATTAATTAAATTGTGAAAATAAAAGTTTATTTAAAAAAACATTATTAAAAAAGGGAAAGAAATAGTTGAGACGGTTCTTGTAACCATCAATGAAGACAATAAAAGGACAAAAACAAGCAAGTGAAGTGGATATGAATGATAGATACCATCATAGTAATTTCATACTGATCACATAATTCTTTCTTTATCAAGTAATTCATCAAGTTACTCCACCTCTTTAAATAGAAAGGTTTAACCGAAGACTAATAGTTTCCTTTTTCTTCTTACCAGGTCTTGTTGTCTTCCGCCGCCCACTTTCTTCCTTCTAAAAACTCCATTCTTGTATTTTTTTTTATGGTCCGCAAGAGCCCCAATACCATTCTTTATGACAAACACATTTAAATTTCAGAGAATATGTAATAAACTATATATTTTTTAGAAATTTCAAGAGAGCTATTTTGGGAACAATCTTGAATGTACTTTGTAACCTAGCTTTATGAATATAAAGTATTTGAGGTTGATCTATCATTATATTTATTTGAGTTGCCCATGTATCACTCTGTCAAAGTTCTCTTATGCATGCAGATCATTTTATTTTATTTTTATGTGATCATAAATATTTAGTCAAACTATGATGGATGTGAGGAACTTTTGCTTATTTTCTATAGATGTGTGAATGTATGCGGTTCTTAGTCCATTATCAAGAACTTTCTTTAAAATAAAAGAAAACATTTTCCATTTTTATCTTTTTGCAATATTAACTTTTGTTTGATTACCACGACAGATTTCTGCAAAGTCCCATATTATGAAGACCTAAAGTCCCACGAAAATCATAAGAACAGAGGAGTACCACCTCTATAAAAATGTAGGGGGATTTATATCCTCGTGAGGTTGTCATTTTGGTTCTAATGGATTCGAGCACCAACATGGCTTAGATACCTTTCCCATACGTATGATCTCGATTGTCAATTGTTCCCTCAAACACCAACTGCAAGTTGGTATATTTAGTTTCCATTCCTAGGTATCATAGAGGTGACCATGGGGGGGTTCCCACGGTACCTGGGGAAGACGTTGCATCACACTTTCAGTACCCCTGGAGGGTGCCTTGTGTTCACGAGGGTTACTTGCACCAGGTAGGGATGTTACATGGAGATCAACATAACTACTTCTCACTCCTTTGTTAATATCTCTCGAGACTTAATCAACCCATGGTGGTTTTTTAAAGGTACCTTTTCCACTTTTTCATTTCTTTAGATGTAGGACCTAATCAACCTAGGCTAAAGTTTTGGAGAATATGTTTATTTGCGATGTTTCTCTTAGGAATTTTTATTGGAGTGTTGTTTTGTGCAGTTGGCCTTAGGTTGTGTCTATACCACCACTTTTGAATTGTTGATTCAAGGAAATTAACCAATCTCTTCGTCGGTGAGGAAGGACCCCTAGTATTTCTCTTGAAAGCGTGGTGTTTCCACTTAGAAGGCATTGGATTTTATACTATTGGTTTGTCAGAGTTAGTGTGTGAGAATGTTTTGGGCATGAACAATATTGAAAGGGAAAAACCTGTGCATAAGAACATCGTGGATAAAGTTCTTGAGAACAACAACCAAGGGACCCCCTCCCTTGGGTATTCTTTTGATTTTCCTTTCTTTGGAAATGTTGGTGCCCCCTTAATGGCCACTTTTAACATTCTTAGATTGAATGTAGGACTACCAGTTTGGTTGTGTACCACTTCGAGTGTCCTGAATTCTCTTGATGCTTCTCAAATAAACACCTCATGTCATGGGCATCAAATTGATGTTGATATTTTAGCTTCTTTGTCAGTGAAGTATACTTCTCCTCCTCCTGCCTCATCTGGTGAAGGTATAGCTACTAGTAACTAGAAGTATTAAAGGAATATGAAGAGGAAGAGGAAGAAGAAGAAGAAGAAGAAGAAATCACCAACCTCTGCAAGTCATGTTCGAGACAAGTCACTAACCTCTGGGGGTCATGTTGGAGACATACAACTAACCACTACTAATCATGACAGGGGGAAAAGTCTAGTCCCTACAAGTCATACCAGAGTTAGTCAACTAACTGCTACGATTCATTTTGGATATAAGTCACTGACCTCTATGAGTCATGTTGGAGAAAAGAAACCAACCGTTGCAATTCATGTTAGGAGTGTGAAGCTACTCACTACAAGTCGTACTGGAGATATGAAATCAATGATTATGAGTAATGTTGGGAGAAACCCACCAGCCAATGCAAATCATGCCAGGGGCATTGATACTATTGAGAAACCTATACAAATAGGATGTAATCCAAATTTCCCTTGTAAGCTTTGCAAGGGAGATCACATTACTCATCTATGCCCAACTATTCATGTGGTATGAAGAGCATGGCCCTTTTTTGAAGGCCCTTCTAGTCCCGAATCACCTTCAGTTTCCCAAAAATATCTTCATCCATTGGTTGATGAAGTGGTCGGGCCGATGTAGTATTAGACTGATCCCACTCTTATTTGGAGGGTGATGCATCTCTTGACCATGTTTTCTCACATCCTATTCAACCAATCATTGATAAAGTGGTCGATCTCATGCAATCTTCGACCGATCCCACTCTTCTCTTGGGGAGTGATGTGTCTATTGAATATGAATTTAGCATTTTGAGTTCAGTGCCTTCTTAACAAGGGGAATTTTTGCTCACTCTGAGCATGCTCCCTTTAAATTCAAGGATTGTTTCCTTTGATTGGACTAATCTTGTTGAGCCTCACCTTCCTTATTTTTTATCTATATATTGTTGTGGATATTCCACTAGAACTATTCATCACAACATATATGATAAATAAAATTGAAATATACACTATGAAGGTTAAATTCCTTTAGATTCCAGAGTATTTAGTTACTGATTTTCTGCTTATGCATGAAATATATAAAATGAGGAAAATAGAAAACAATAAAGTACAATCACACACCATCCATAAGATAACACAAAGATTTGCTTTGGGAAACCCTTATGGGAGAAAACCCACCTAGAAGGTGAGGCTTCTCTACTCTCTTTTCTCTGGTATGGAAATAATGCAAGTACAAAGGGGAAGACACTCTCTATGGAGTTACCTAAGACCTATGGCCTATTAGGTTGCTACATAACATTAATCACCTCTATCATGCTCTCTAGTTTCCCACTCCAAATTGTTCTTCTTTTCTATGGAACAAAATACAATAACATAGAATGGAACCCCTTCTCCTCCTAGTTGCCTAGTATTTAACATAACTCAATATCCATCTAGGGGTGGGTTTTTGACTTCCTCGACCCTCAATTGTGGTAGTGTTTTGAACCTTTTAGAATTTTATTTAAATTCATCATGTGGCTATCCCCATATGCATAAGTAATGGGGACTGACGTGGCATCCTCTCGTACCATGGTGGTCAACATGATAGGTCAACTTGCGAGAGATATAACTTTTGCATGCAAAATTTGATTGATGCACGGTCTGCATCATTGGAAATGTATCAGAGTGTAGAATACTTTCAAGGGTGTGATCATATGTTTTGAACACCATAACAAAAAAAAATGTCATTTAATTCCTCAAAATGGATCTGAAAGGTTCCAGACCCCAATTTTCCAAACTGGGAGTTACCACTAAAATGGCCCTACAAGTTGATTCCTCCAATTTTTCCACTATGAAAGGATAGAGATAGACTAAAAAAAATATAATGATCCATTATAGATCACAATGCCCCATTTAGGGAGGATTTTAGTCCCAAAAATATTTATTGAATGAGGTGAGGAAATATTTCCTCTACATTCTCCCTACAGTACCACTTTTTTTTTCTTGGAAGTTGTCCCTTCAACCCAATCTTCCAAAGGTCATGTTTCTCTTGTCTTATAGTTATGGACCTCTTATGCAAACTGTGTCCTCTGAAAACTCTTCCTGAGCATCTCATACTATATCGTCTATGGAAGGTGGACTTGTTCCTCCTCCTAATCCAACATGGAGGGCTTATAGATTT